>VSMD01003036.1:0-106069 GCA_008750895.1 Mirza zaza | reverse complement strand
TTTTTTTTTTTTTTTTTGTCCTGCCCTTGCATCCAGTGCAGCTTTCTGATCTATTCAAACTGATTCTTATGAAAAATGAAACATCAAGTGAGATTTCACTCCCCTATTGGGACATTTGGAAGCTTATATTTATTTCCAGAAATTGCTGCCTGATAGCTTTTTCACTGGCAAGAGGGAGCAATTTGGAATTATATATAATCCTGGATTACTAACTTGATTAATATTTCATGCCCTCTATTAGTCATTTATATTTATAGAAACATGGGCCATGAAAAATTAAAGTTTTAATTGCTTTGGGGTTTCCTTATTCTTTTTTCTCTTAGCTGAGCTGTACTCCCAGTCTTGGGACCAGAGTTACTCGGAAAAATCAGAGAATTTGGAGATTCAGTTTGAGGATGGGTTGATATGCAACAAGACAATAAGACAGTGTCAGGAGGAGGATGAAATAGTGGATATCATTCCTCAGCCCATGGACGAGGCTTTGGAATAAGGAAGTGATCCCAATGTATCACTTTTCTCTTTCAGCAAGGACAACCGTTTACCAGAAAATAAGATTGAGTCTATAATTGCAGAATTTCAGGCATGAGGACACCCCAACATTGCAGATCATGAAAAATGACCCACAGGAATAGGCTGGTCCTGTGCATTGGTCTCTGTGGTAGTGGCAGTTGTGGGGGTGGGTATTTGTTTTGAGAGGGTTTTGCACTAATTAGGCGTTTCAGAGATGTCTTGGGTATCCAACTTGGAGTAGCAGGAATAGTAGCTGCACAGGTTAGCCCTGCCTCTCAGGGTCTCCTGGGGAACAAATCTTTGTAGTTGGACTTCTTTGGCCAACAGATTCAAGATTTAATGTTGCTGATGTTCTAAGAAATAAACATGTGGCCTTTGGTATTCTGCACCTGTCACATATTAATAACTGCTTCTCTTTATTGGGGGGAGGATTTGTATTTAACTTTATGATTTCAAATAAGTGTTTAACTTCTGTCTCTTGGATTATTTTCTCTGGAGGTGAATTGTCATGTCAGGATGGTGATTATGAAGATTTGCGAAATTGAGTCTTCAGTTTCAGTTTTGGAGGACGTCGAGTGAGCAGGAGTGTTAAGGGAAGTGGAGGTATAATTTGCCCTAGTAGAAAGGCCTAGAAATTAGCCTGGAAGAGTAAGTGACACAGAGAGCAAAGGTCAGTGAGGAAGAAGGTATGTGTGTGGCAGGCAGATGTAGGAAAAATGATCCTCTATCCAGAATATTAGGATAACTTTCCCAGGGAAATCTCTAAATCTCTAATCTAATTGCTAATTAAAAAAAAAGTATGGCATTTTCTAAAGCTTATTTGATTTATAGCTGTGATAAAATATATTTTTAGATGAAAGTAATTGTTTTATGTCACTTCAATTTAAACCATTGAATCATGAAAACTGCTTAATTGAAAAGTGAATAATTCCTTTAACCTCTAAACAAGGTAAAGCTTTATCAACCAAATTTACAACAACACAAAATATATTTAACTGTGTATGATGTAAAATTTCTTATAGGTTGTCACACATTTATGACACCAGGCATTCAATAGTATGAAGGTTTCCGTGAGGATAGTATAGATATGTAGAGTAAGTGAACTAGATATTTTGTCTCAAGAATTAATTTCTTTGTAAGCTCCATCAGATTTGCATGAACATGCTTATATTAAACGGTTTTTCCATGATGTGAATTTTCAACATTCCAATAAACTAAAACATATAAAATACATGTTTATTTTAGCATATCACCCATGCTGTTATTTACTTTAATGATTTATTGAGTATATTTTCACAATATTGCACAGAATTTAACAAAGAGGTAAAAGTATACCTCTAGAACATTAGCATTTCATTTCTTGATTAGTTCAACTGATTTCATCAGCTGAATTCCTAAGTGGGCTACAGGCAGGAACTTCCTGGAATTGTGGCAAAATGAACACTGTGAAATAATTCATTGTGAAACTGAAGGAAACAAGTATATAGAAAACACAGTTTAGATTTTAGATGTTTAAAGAATTGAATTTTGTTACTATTATGCACATGGGACTTTGAAACATGTATTTTTTTTTAACAAAACACTATCAGAGATAGGGTATGTCTGGTCTTTGCTGTACAGCAGTGAATTCTAGCTGCTAGCTACTCTGTCCTCTTTAAAGATCCAATGCGAGTGATTGAAGCAGTCATATCATTCATTGGGATTCTCTGTTTTCCGCTAATAAAGGCAAGCAGTCTTCCTTATACAATCACTGGGTCCCAGTTATTATGATGGCTTAGGAGAGTCACCAGGAAAAATGAAGGAACACAAAGATGGCACTTGCAAAAAAAGAATAAAAAAATCTGCCCCCTTCTATGCACTTGGCTGCTCTTATGGCCTGAGCCCTATTTAATGCTAGAAAGGCACACGTTTATCAGCAACCAGGAAAAAAGATGTCCCACACCATAACTCAGAGACTACTCCAATAGGGCCATTCATGAAAACATACACACACTACTTTATCAGAAAATAAAAGCCAAATACAAGTTAATAAAGTAAAAAATAAACAATAAGAACACCAAACACTGGCCATGACAGCAAGATGCAGTAGATCCACAAAACCAAAGGACATAGAGATGGTGGATTCGCCACCTCTGTTTACTTTTCTGTTAATATTCACGTGGGGCTTGGGCTGACAAGAGGCCGAGTGAAATCTGTTCTGTCTCTGCTGGTGAATTTTCAGCCCTAACACGATTCCCAGGACAGCATCTCCAATGCTTAAAATGAGTGCGAGCAGTTTGGAAAGGTTAACACTGCAACAAGGATTAAGGTTAAAAACACACAAGTACACATCCACACCCAAATACACACACAGAAGACAAAATTGAACTAGAATGATGGGTCTTTGTTTGTTACCAGAGTGCCAACAAATTACAAAGAAGAAAAAAATGATTTTGTCAGAGTTGAAGAAATTTCTTTGTTATTTTGGTTTCCAGTGTATAGACTCATGAAAATGGTCAACTTTCCATATTACTGAAGTTTACATGAGATTTTTCAGTTCTTTTTCTTCAGTATAAATATTTGTGGCGGTCAGGTTGTTCACTTGAAAGATCGTGAAATTTCACAAGATCATGCAGAGGTTTACTCAGAAAAATATTAATGTTGTATCTGTAGTACAAATAGCAAGATAACCTGGGCATCTCCCAAAAAGGAAAAAGAAAAAAAAAATGCAGCTTGCTTTCCATCAAATCCTCTTGTACAATTGTGTCTCAGTGGCTTCCAAAGAGTAGTGCCCAAAGGCAAAAAACCAAGTTTCTGCAAAGGGACCAAAGAGTGGTTTGTTCACTGAGTGAAAACATAGGACATCTGCGCTGAAAAGCCACAACCTGTCAACAATGGCAGAACCGTCCCCAAAGGTCCAATGGCTCCCCTGCCGCCCCAAGGCCACGTCCTTACAACGCCCCTCCCCCAGGCTGTCCGTCAGGGCGAGCCCCGCCCACCTCCGCCCCAGCTACGTTGGGGGCAGCGGGCCTTAGTCTGCCAGGCCGCCCTAATGAGTCCTGCAGACTGGGGGCTTAATGAATTTGTTTTCTAACAGTTCTGGAGATTAAGTGTCCGTGGGTTTCTTCTGAGTCCTGTCTCCTGGGCTCGCAGATGGCCCTCTTTTTCCTGTGACTACCCATGGTCTCTCTGTGTCTGTGTCCCAATTTTCTTATCAGGACACCAGTCATATTGGATTAGGGCCACTGTAACGACCTCGTTTTAAAATTAATTCCTCTTTAAAGACTCTCTCTCTGCAAATACGGTCACATTCTGAGGTACTGGGGATTAAGGCTTCAACATGGGGGGGGGACACGGTTCATCGCACTGGGTTATTAAGCTTTTGATTTTCCACCCCTTCCTACTGTCATTTGCACCAAGTACTATTAAAAGCTATACATGTACATATTCTGCATCCCTTCCCAGACCTGTCCCTGCTGTTGCCCCTCTCCTCGCCCCAAGGAAAACAAGTTCAAGTCTTTTAGCTCTTCTTTCTGGGGTTTACCTCTCAATTTAGAAAACATGCTTCTGATTTTTCATGTTTGTGTATCCTCCACTGACTTTCTATTGTGTGAGATGAGGATTCAATTTCTATATACTCTCTGCACTCACTTTTACACTCCTGCAATCTCCTGATAAAGGTATAGCACAATTTTAAAACTTAAATCGATACTCAGCATTGGTATTATGTGATGGCAAATATTCTTCACAATTGGGTCTGGTAGAACAATAGAGTCACGTCTTTTCTTGTACCTTAAAGAGATTTCCTGGAATTAATAAGGGCTTTTAAAATATATTTTTAGGCAGGTGTGGTGGCATGCGCCTACAGTCCCAGCTACTCAGGAGGCTGAACTGGGAGGATGGCTTGAGCCCAGGAGTTTGAGGTTGCTGTGAGCTATGATTGCACCACTGCACTCTAGCCAGGGCAACAGAGCCAGACTGTATGTAAAAATATTAATAATAATAACAACAATAATACATTTTTAAAAAAATTTAATTGCAGGTGTCCTTCCTGGAGCTTTGCCTCCTGTTCTTTCCTGGCCCACTGCAAGGCAGCCATCTCTAGAACTCCCTTTACCCACTGTCAGGCATTGGCACCTCTGTGTCCTGGAGCCCACGTCTTAACTCTCTCTTGCTTCCCTCCCTGCCTTTGTCAGCGCCCCTCAGCCACGGGGAGGCTGGGATTTCTCTGCTCTCTTGAGGTAATTGCCCTTATTCAACTGACGACCTCTCAGCTTCCAGAACTTGGTTGATGTCTTTCATCTGCTATTTCTCTACTTTCTCATTATTTTTGTTCTTTGGGTTTACCTTTAAAAAAAAGCCCAAAAGCCCTTTACTGTCATTTTACAGGGTTTCCAAAGGAAGCAAAATCTTGTATATGCTTAATTTGCCTTGTTTAAGTTATACCCTGCATTTTTAACCCCCAAATTTGAGACTTGGTTCCTAAATCACTTCCATTAGGAGGTTTTTTCCACTAACCTGATCAGACCTGACTGCTTCTTTCTTCTGTGTCTCTTTGTGGTGGTGTTTAATCTGCCCATGAGTGGACTTGGCCCTGTACAATGGATTTGTGCCCATAAAGCTACCTAGACTCCCATTTATTCTCCTCCTCCTCCTCTATCATCATCATCATCATCATCATCATCATCATCTTCTTCTTCTTCTTCTTCTAAAATAAGCTTTTAATTTGAGAACAGTTTTATATTTACAGAAAAATTGCAAAGAGAATACAGAGTTTTCCATCCCCAATTCCCTATTATTGACATTTAACATCTTATAGTATGGTACATTTGTTGCAATTAAGGAACAAATATTGATATATAGTATTAACTAAAGTCCATACTTTGGTCATTCATATTTCCTTAGCTTTTAGCTAATGTCCTATTTCTATTCCAGGGTCCAAACAGGATGCCACTTTACATCTAGTCATCAGGACTTCTCTTGGCCGTGACAGTTGACCCCACGTTTTAGGAGGTGAAGCCAGACGCACTTGTAGCAATAAGGAAGTACATTCTAGAGACACACTGAAATGTTGCATTGTCAGAATTTCACAGCCAGAGATAGAAATAATGCTAAAAGGAAGGGATGTCTGCAACTATGCGCTCGACAAAGTCTCAGGAGCAAAAGGAGGGTAGGATCAGGTTTATATTACAATTGAGGAGAGAAGGAAATCAGCCAGGCAGAAGGACACATGCTGGCAGTTAGATTGTGAGTGAATTCATATTCTGTCACTGATACCACTTTATAGAAATTACATTAGTTAAGAACAGACTAAGTTGCTGTAATAGACCCCAAAGTACAGCTGCTTACATAAATACAAAGTTTTTTATTTCTCTCATTTGACATTGCAGAGGTAGGGGCCCTGTACTACATGGACATCCAGGGACTGGGTATGTGGGCTCCATCTCTGGGTCCAAGGAAGGGAGCTGGACAAAGTGGGAAGAAGAGGTAGGGCCCTGATCTGGGAGCTAGAAAGGAAGCTTGGAGGATTTCTCAGCTCAAACACTGAGCTTGGCTTACTGCAGTGGAGGGATGCACTCCTGGAGGCATTCGGTTCTGCAGAGCCCAAGGCGGGCAGCCCTGACTATGGCAGTTGAAGGAGACGGTGTGGGTTTCTTATGTCGGAGAAGCCTGGTTTTGGAGAAGGGAGTGGGGTGAGGGAGAGAGTAACTAGAGGCAGGGTGTCATGTTAAATGCATGAGGAGCTTACCAGCTAAAGGAAGCCCACAGAGAACTCCAGAAAAGCAAAACTCCTTTGCAAAGTCTTTTTTGTGTCCCTGCAGGATGGCATAGTCACCTGAAACTCCAGACATCTGCAGCAGACATCTTGCCTCCACCCAGGCTACTTCATCCCAGGCACTCTGCTGCATGGCGCATGCTGTTGGGTCCTTTGCAGGCACGCTCTGTTTCTCCCGCTGGAATCCTGAGCCCCTCGAGGGGGTGAAATGTGTGTCCTCTCCCACTCCTCTCCCCGCATCTTCAGACTCGGAGTGGCTTCCCAGCCTCCAGGTCCAACACTGGACTCTTTCAGAACAGCTTCCTCCTCCTCCTCCTTCTCCTTTTCTTTTGTATCCTTTGTCTAAAGAAAGGGCTTCACTTAATTCTTTTTTGTTGAGACAGAGTCTCACTCTGCTGCCCAGGCTAGAGTGCCGCCGTGGCGTCAGCCTAGCTCACAGCAACCTCAAACTCCTGGGCTCAAGCCATCCTCCTGCCTCAGCCTCCCGAGTAGCTGGGACTACAGGCATTCGCCACCATGCCTGGCTAATTTTTTCTATATAGTTTTAGTTGGCCAATTAATTTCTTTCTATTTTTAGTACAGACGGGGTCTTGCTCTTGCTCAGGCTGGTTTCGAACACCTGACCTTGAGCAATCCGCCCACCTTGGCCTCCCAGAGTGCTAGGATTACAGGCATGAGCCACCACGCCCGGCCCGCTTAACTCTTTAAACTACATTTTTCCCCTCAGAGAGAAAAATATCACATGTTCTACTTACCTGGTTTTAAAATTATAATAGGAATGTAAAAATCATTTAAAATCCAGAGACAACCACTAGTAATATTCTGATGTATCTTTTCAGACTTTAAAAAAATGCATACATACTTTTTAATTAAAAAATGGGAAGTTTCTTTATCTGCTGCTTTGTAACCTATCTCACTGGCATATAAAAAAGTTCTTTATTATTATTTGTATTATGTCAGTGAAAATTCATCTAAAGAGTGCTTAAAGCACAGAAATTCACGTAAGCATAGTTGCATATTTTAATTAATTAAGGGGCATTTAGTGAGTACCTACAATGTACCAAAGGAGTTTTATCATATTAAATCCCTGCCACAGGCCCAAGAGGTGTCTGGAATCACCTTCAGTACACAGAGGAGGAAGTGGAAGCTCAGAGGGCTGAGCCACCTCCCCTGGGAAAGCCCAAGGAGCAGAACCCAGGACCGGTGGGTTTTTTGCTACCGTGCTTCCCCGAAAATAAGACCTACCCATAAAATAAGCCCTAGCAGGATTTCTAAGCATTTGTGCAATATAAGCTCCACCCCGAAAATAAGACCTAGTGATGGGCGTGGCCTCGCAGCGGATCTGCACAACCCATGCATTTCGTTGTGAGCAGTAAAGACGACAAGCAGCCCTTCTCATCTGCCCCATCGTGACAGCTACTATCCCAGAGGTGACCGGAAAGGTGCAGGCAGCCCCACCAACAAGGTCAGCTCCCCCGTCAGGTCCCGGCCACCCTGTGCGTGCTGCAAGCTGAGGCTTTGAGGGGAAAGTCTCCTTAGTGAAGTGAGGAGTGGGACGCTCCACTTTAGGTATTGTGTGTCCCCAGGGGGGAGAAGGAAAGCCGTGGCTGCCATTTTACTCAGCACTGTGGGCCTCTCTCATCCCCCACAAACACCAGGGGATAAGGGAAAAGCTTCAGCAAGCAGTCTCCTACTGAGCCCAGAGAGATTGTTTCTGCTTCACTGTGCAGAATGGACCCAGTGCTCACTGGATCTCTGATAAATAAGCCAGCCCTGCTCATTTAATGAGAGCTCTGTTGCTCAACATGAGAGATTGGGGCCAATGGTTCTAAAGGAAATAGAGTCGCAAGAAATTCAGGATGGAATTCGGGGTTTGGAGAGTTATGATGATGTTCCAGAAAAAGACGACTTAACTATATTTGAGTAAATGTAGATTGTTGTACCATACTTAAAAAAATAACACATCCCCTGAAAATAGCCCTAGGGTGTCTTCTTGAGTAAAAATAAATATAAGACCGTGTCTTATTTTGGGGGGAACACGGTACTAACTGAGAGGAGGGATGGCAGGAGAAAGGGGTGGGGAAAGGAGACATGGGAGAATAGAGACAGAGCAGCAGAGGGGGCAAGATGAGCAGAGGAGAGAGGGCCAGTAATAAAGAATGAGGTGAGCTGGGCGTGGTGGCTCAACCCTGTAACCCTAGCACTCTGGAAGGCCAAAGCAGGAGGATCGCTTGAGCCTGGAAGGTTGAGGTTGCAGTGAACTAGAATGATCCCACTGTACTCTAGCCTGAATGACAGATTGAGAAAAGAATGAGTAGCATGAGGGAAAATCCTGGAGGAGGAGCGAGAGCGAGAAATGCGGTAAATGTTATTGATACATGAGGTTTGGTGCATGTTTGAGCTGCAGTTATTTTTCTTATCTTGCTTTTTTTTTTTAGATATTGGTTAGCTAATGAGCCATGGCTCATGATTCCTTAATTCACCCAATTTTTTAGACAAGAGCAGGGGTCTGCACATTCACTCTATAAAGGTCCACATAGTAAATATTTTAGGCTCTGCGAGCCATACAGCCTCTATTGTAACGACCTCACTCTGCTGCTACCGCACCCAAACAGCCAGAAGTCAATGATGAGTATATTGTGTTCCAACAGGATTTTATTTACAAAAATCAGCCATGGCCAGATTTGGCCAGCACATGGTAATTTGCTGACCTCCGGCCTGTAAGATGGTGCTATTTAATTTTCCTATTGAAATAATTCTAATGGCAGAGAAAAGTGAGCCTCCAGGCCCAGGGTTTCTGGAGGCTGCAGGGGAAGCCTGGCCAGTTATAAAAATGAGACGCCTTTTGAAATCTCACATATCCACCCATTTGTACAAAGTTTGTGTTGTTCTTCATAACTCAGTATTCTGCTGATTAGGGAGGGGAGAGAGGGTAAAAGTCAAAGCGATGCAGATAAGGACTGCTCTTGCCCATTAGCTTGGGCAAGTGGCTTGGCGGTCCAGCAAGTCAAAGGTCTTGTTTTCAAGTTGCTGTGGCATCTGCAGCAGAAAGGAGTTGGACGTGGTAATCCACTCATTGATTCTCTTTCTTGCAAGTGTTGCCTGTTTAGGTTTCTCTTTGAGATGATGTCATCCTACAAGGTACCGTAGCCCTGCGGTTTAGAGTGAACACAGCCTTGCTGACACACACCCAAGCCCCGCCATGCTTTTCCCTTCGGAAAGCTGATGATGCCCTGAACTCCAGCCTGCTCGAGGGCAACACAGAAACAGTCACTCGTAGGGAAAATATGTTCACAGTTGGCGTATCCTGCAGTCCTACGGGAGAAAGAAGACAGAGGGCCCAGCTGGAGGAGAAGCGTTGCCTTGGCCCTGCGTAGCTCGTGGCATTGTTTTCATGTCACCCTAGGACTGATGTCATCTCGACTCAGCACGCTGGGGTTTGGGGCTATGTTTTAATTAGGTCTCTTTTGCTTCCAAGTGCAACAAGAGCTACTTGAACTTGGAGGAATTAGCCATAATTTTTCAAATGACGAAAATTTATCTTCCTTGAAAGAAACCAACGGCAGCATCAGCAGCCCGTTTTGCTGGAAGGAATGGATTTGAGTGTTTTCCTTTATTCCGAACACCATCTGCCTGCCTGTCCCCAGTAAATGTGGGCAGTGCTTATGGAAGGACTTGTGGTGAGTGGGATTCAAAGGAGCAAGCACACCTTGTCCCTTGTCCCTGTAACAATGGGTGAGCAAAGGCGGCCAGCCTGGAAACTGCAGTCCCAGAAGGCAGCTTTCATGCAGCTGGGGAGTCCCTGTCACCACTGCCCAGCCTCCGAATCACAGGCTCAGGACTGGAACCATAAGTGATAAACAGTGTGATGACAGAGAGAGGAGAGGACTTCAAAGACCCCAGCTGCCTGGAGCTCCTATTCTACTCCCACTTTCCCCTGTGGGTGGACTCAACCCCCTGCAGGGTTTCTGGGGCCTCTGGGAATGGATTTGGGGATCCAGCACATGGTCTGGGCTTTAAACCAATTTAATCTGAATCCCAAAAGATGGGCTTCCTCATGTGACATCACAGTAGCAACAATATTCTAGCCTAGGCACAGTAATGTGGCAGCTTGCGGGTATTTTGGGATGAACATCTCCAATTACTATCTTCCCAAAGGAAAAGGCAGCCGATACCCTGCTGGGCATGACATAGCAGGAAGCATTCGATGCAGATGTGTGCAACGTCCACAGAGCAAGCTGAGTGAGCCTCATGGTTTCAGGGCTGTGGGCACAGCTCTGAGAGTCGCTCTGATAACTGCATCCTCCATGTGAGCTTCCGGGAAAAAGTGCACATTGCAGACTGGACCACAGGCAGGCAGAGGCTTTTATTATGGACTCAAATGTATGCAACATTTAAATTTTGCAGGGCTACTTTGCCTGCATGAAATGAAAGCCATTTACAGGCATTCTCTTCCCAACCATCTTGTGAGGTGGCTATAGGTATGATAACAAAAGACCCTGTGAGATACGCCAGCATCAAACTGCTGTAAGTGCTGGGAGCACAGTCATTCTCTAAAGCAGGAAATGGGGCAGGCCTGGGGCTGGGGGAAGCAGGGCTGTTTGCTGGGTGCTGCAGGATTGGAGGGGAGAACGGGTGGGGAGGGTAGTGCTGATCTGCCTGTGTGACCCAGACTCAAACGAGGAGCCACCACTGAGCTGCTACGTTTACCTGCTAAAGGAGAGATGATGGCCAATAAAAACAACCTTAAGGATGAAGAAATTATGATACGAAAGGGCTAGTAATGGCCATGAAAATAAATTCATCATGGAATTAAGGTTGCATAATTATTATACACAGAGTGCTGGTACACTTGAATAAAAATGTAAAAAAAAAAAAAATCTTTTGACTAGACAGGATCTAAATGAAGGAAGCCACTTCACACCTCACCTGCCACGTAGCAGCGCTATTCTAGGTGTTTGGGATACCACAGTGAGCAAAACAAATCTCTGATTTTGTGGAAACTGCTATTCCAACAGTTAAAGACAGATAGTAAAGAACAATTATAATAAATGAATAAACTCTTTAGAATGTTAGAAGTGGTCATCGCTAAGGAGAAAGAGAATGAAATGCAGACACAACGGGAGTTCCAGCAAGCGGGAGGGAGTGACGAAGGTGTCGGGGTAGACTCTTTGAGGACAGCCGCGTGCCTGCAGGTCATAAGGAGCGTAGGGAGAGCGTGTGCAGCCGTTTGGGGTGTTCTAGTCATAGGGAACAGCCAGCACAAGGCCTGCAGCTCCCAGCGTCCCTGGAAGGCTTGGTGGCCTCTGGAGCACAGGGAGGGAGGGACGGCAGCATGTCCAATGTCAGGGGCAGAGAGGCAGCCCCAAGGCTTAGACGTCATGGAGAGGATGCGGCTTCTGCTCTGAGTGAATGGTGGAGGCTTTGGAGGGCTCTGAGCAAAAGGGTTTGGAGGGGCTTTGGAGGGCTCTGAGCAATCGCCTCTCATTCTCACTGGGTCCCGTGGCTGCTGAGTTGAGAGCAGACTTCAGTGGGTGGCGGTGGTGGAAACAGAGACCAGGTGGGCGGTTACCGCAGTGAACCAGGCGAGGGGTGGCGTGTCTGGGGTGGGGCAGTGGCAGCAGAGGGGGTGACGAGCACTCAGATCCTGGACAAGCCTTGAACGCAAAGCCAAGAGAATGTGCTGATGGGTTAGATGTAGAGTGTGAGCGAAAGAAGGAGACAAGGAAGAAACAGAAGCTTTCAGCCTTAGGGCCCGAAAGGACGGAGATGTCATGAGCTGAGACAGAGACATATTGTTGCCAGGCACGGCCCCAGTGGATTGCTTGCACTTCCGACCCTGACTTCACGTTCGTATCCCAGAGAACTTGGACTGACTGATGACCGCTGTATGCAAACACTCCAGAGGAGTAGAAGAGCTGCGTGCAGAAAGCAAACCTATAAAACCACAAGGAGTAAGTTCAGGAATCTGCCCTAAAAAAAAAAATAAATAAATAAAACCACAAGGAGAAAATAATAGGGGATATTTTTATAATTGCAGGAGTAGGTCTCTTTAAGCAAGAGCAAAATCTGAAAGCATGATAAATGACATGGAATAGTTGGTTAGGTAGCAATCACATATTACCGTCCTACAACAGAAACCATAAATAAATAAAACTGAATACAAGTAGGGGGAAATGGGAATGTGCTGTTCAATGGGTATAGGGTTTCAGTTTAGCAAGATGAGAAAGTTCTAGAGATCTGTTGCACAATGATGTGAATATACGTAACACTACTGAACTGTGCACATAAGAATGGTTAAGATGGTAAATTTAATGTTGTGTGTATTTTTTTTTTACCGCAATAGAAATAAATACCAAGGAAAAAGAAAAAAGGCACTAATTAAGGAGAGGGGATATTGAATCAGTAAAACCTCTGAGTCACTGAGTCTTTTTAAGAAACATTTTCATCTGGAGGCTCTCATTTGAGACCTACAGAAATGCTTCTGGCCAGGGGGAAGGGTCTGTAGGCTTCTGTGGCCTGTCACAAACTTGCAGCATCTCCTGGAGGGACAGATGGCACAGCCCTTGAGTCACACATGGGGAACGGCAACTAGACTCAAGCTGACTTGTGACATGTGGCATGGTGACACTTAGCCTGCAGCACCCTCCCCACGCCGGCCCTGTGCTCAGGCCTGCTGCTCAGGCTATCCGCTCGATCTTCAGATCCTGTCGAGTGGCACAGCAGGAACTAGCTAGCTGCTCATTAAACTCATTTCCCTCTTCTTTTGAGCACACAGACTACACTTCCCATGAGGTCTTCCTGAAGAATCTGCTAGAGAATGAGCTTCGGACAACCGAAATGTCTAGAGGGACATCCACATAAGAACTGGTGTTGAGTATTCAATATTGCTCTCTTGTAGAACTAAGACTAAATGTGGGTTTAAAAGGGGAGCACATAATACGTAAAGCCTTGAAGCTCACGTGGTATAAACACCTACATATATTAACTAAAAAGGGGGGTGTTGTGAGCATAGAGAAAGCACGTGCAAAAGAAAGTCTAACTGCTCTCAAGAATCACATCGATGGTGGCAGAACTGGTATTGCTATTCTGAAGCTGTTGTGTGTGTATCGTGGGATGAAGCAAATGAGTCACTGTGGGGTATTCCAATTCCACCATTCCCTGGGTCCTTGAGATCAAGAATTACTGGGAAGAAGAGAGGAGATAAAAACGTAATACAGTGGCAATGAACTAAAATGCCCTGTAGCCTTGAATTTGAGTTGGAAGTATCAGTGTGAACTTAAAGTATTTTAACTTTAAAAAATATAATTTTCCAACTCTGTCCACCGAAGAGGCCTAAAAACAGTGATTAACCCTAAGTAGCAATGACCATCTGTAGCACCCAGACTGCAGTCTTGAATACTATTTCCCACAAAATTAACAAGAACATCTTGGGGGAAATGGCGAATTGCAGGTCTGGGACAGAAAAGTACAAGATGAGCCTGGGACCCCTGACAATTCACATCGAGGATCTGCCAAGACCAGCACAGCCGCGTCCAAAGGCACTAAGGGTCCAACCTGAACAGGTTCCTCAGGCTGAAGAGGGGTAATTCGAGCTCCAACAAGAACAATAATTGAAATACTGTGTTACCCCAAAATAAGACAGGGTCTTATATTTATTTTTCCTCAAGAAGACACCCTAGGGCTTATTTTCAGGGGATGTGTTATGTTCCCCTCAAAGCCTCAGCTTGCAGCAAGCACAGGATGGCCGGGACCTGACAGGGGGAGCCGACCTTGTTGGTGGGGCTGCCTGCACCTTTCGGGTCACCTCTGGGATAGCAGCTGTCACGATGGGGCAGATGAGAAGGGCTGCTCCTTTTCTTTATCACTCCTCTACGAAACGCATGGGTTGTGTGGATCCACTGTGTAGCCACGCCCATCACTAGGTCTTATTTTCCGGATAGGGCTTCTACTGGGCAAATGCTTAGAAATCCTGCTAGGGCTTATTTTATGGGTAGGTCTTATTTTCGGGGAAACACGGTAGATCAAAATCCATCAAATATGGTTAAATACATGGATTCATAATGATGTTTTTTTTTTATTTCGGCATATTATGGGGGTACAGATTTTAAGGTTTCAATAAATGCCCATTCCCCCCTCCCCCACAAGTCTGAGTCTCCAGCATGACCATCACCCAGATGGTGCACTTCTCACTCATTATATATATATATACCCGCCCTCCTCCCCCCTGCCCAATACCCTATTACTGTAGTACCTATGTGTCCACTTAGGTGCTGCTCAGTTAATACCAGTTTGCTGGTGACATAATGATGTTTTTAAATGTAGATGCTCTATCAGAGCATGATAGAGAAGTAATTAATTGTCTTGAAAAGTGATAAATAAAGGGAAAGAACGAAGCATTTATCTTGCCTTGTCTGGGTGAAGGGTGTCACCAGGTAACAAAATTGTAAATAAGGGAAAGTATCTCTTTATACAAGTATTTAAACAAAATAAAATGAATAAATAATTATAGAATTAGGTTGTCACCATTCTGACATCCCTAATGAGCTAATGGATCCAGACATTGAGCATCAACAACTGTGGCCAACAGCGGGTAGGGGGCAGGGGGAGGAAGGGAGAGAGAAGGAGGAGAGGAAGGGAGAGAGAAAGGGAGAGAGAAGGAGGAGGAGGAGGAGGTGGAGGAAGAGGAAGAGGGGGGAGAGAAAAGCAGACATTATGTGGTCCTGATGAAAGAACACACCACCACCTATAATCTTGCCAAAGAAGCTGGGAAAGACACTGATCAAACCTCTGATTTCCGATGCCAATTTTCAGGAAACACAGAGCTCAGAGGAACACATTGAACTGCACCATGAGTACGTAACCAGCAAAATCCAGGCTGCAGGAAACTCTATGTGTTAAGTGCCCTTCTATTTCAGAAGGCTAAAGAGAGAACCTGCAAATCTAATGACACTTAAAAGACACAACAAGTGTTCTTAAACAGCATGACTAAACTAGAGTGAGTGGTAATGCACAATTGGGTGACAGAATTATACAGAAACACCAGGAAGTGATGACTCTAAGAGTCAGGAGAGCATGTCCTTCTAGGGAAAGAGAAGGAGTTGAGGGTGGGACATGGCGGGGTTCTGAGGTGCCTGGCAAAGGTCTATTGCATGACTTGGTAATGATTAAGGCATGTTCACCTTATAACTCATGAAGCTATACATTTATTTAATCTGGGTTTTTCTCCAGTAGTCCCTCAGTATCAGAGGGATTGCTTCCAGGATTCCCACAGATACCAAAATCTGCAGATGCTGAAGTCTCTTATCCAGGCATACCTTGGAGCTATTGTGGGTTCAGTTCCAGACCATCACAACAAACTGAATATCACAATAAAGTGAGACATACAAGTTTTTTGGTTTCCCAGTACATATAAAAGATATGTTTAACACTATAGTGGAGTCTAAGTGTGCAATAACGTTATGTCTATGAAAAAATGTATGTACCTTAATCAAAAAAAATACTTTATTGCTAAAAAATGCTAACAATCATCTGAGTCTTCAGTGAGTCATGCTCTTTTTGCTGGCGGAGGGTCTTGCCTTCACGTTGATGGATGCTGACTAATCAGTGTGGTTGGAGTTGCTATTGTCATAATTTCTTAATTTAGGACAACAGCGAAATCTGTCACATCAATTGACTCTTCCTTTCATGAAAGAGTTCTCTGTAGCATCTGATGCTGTTTTGTAGCACTTTACCCACAAAAGAACTTCTTTCAAAATTGGAGTCAGTCCTCTCAGAGCCTGCCACTACTTTGTCAACTAAGTTTATGTAATCGTCTAAATCAGTCGTCCTCAAACTACTGGCCGCGGGCCACATGCAGCCCTCCGAGGACATTTATCCAGCCTGCCGGGTGTTTTTGCCGCCACTGCCTGTCCTGCTTAGCAGCCGACTCGACCCGGGCCCACAGTGCGCATGTGTGGAATGTGCACCACACTCTCCAATGACCCTCCAACGGTCTGAGGGACAGTGAACTGGCTCCATTTAAAAAGTTTGAGAACTCCTGGTCTTAATCCTTGGCTGTTATTTCAATGACAGTGTTCAAAGTATCTTTACCAGGAGTAGATTCCATCTCAAGAAACTACTTTCTTGCTCATCCATAAGAATCAATTCCTTATTCACTCAAGTTTTATTATGAGATTTCAGTAATTCAGTGACATCTTCAGGCTCCACTTCTAATTCTAGTTCCCCTGCTATTTCCACTACATCTGCAATTACTTTCCCCACAGAAGTTTCGAAAACCTCAAAGTCATCCATGATGATTGGAATCAACTTCTTCCAAACTCCTGTTAATGTTGATATTTTGACCTCCTCCCATGAATCACAAATGTTCTTAATGACATCTAGAATAGCAAATTCTTTCCAGAAGGTTTTCAATTTACTTTGCCCAGATCCATCAGAGGAATCGCTATCTATGCCAGTTATAGCCTTGTGAAATGTGTTTTTTTTTTAAATAATAAGACTTTAAAGTCAAAATAACTCCTTGATCCATGGGCTACAAAATGGATGTTGTGTTAGCAGGCATGAAAACACCATTAGTCTCCTAGTAAATCTCCATCAGAACTCTTGGGTAACTGGTGCATTGTGAATGAGCAGTAATACTGTGAAAGGAATTTTTTTTTTTTTCTGAGCAATAGGTCTTAACAGTGAGCTTAAAATATTCAGTAAACCATACTATAAACAGAAGGATTATCATCCAGGCTTTGTGGTTCCATTTATAGAACACAGGCAGAGTAAGATTTGGCATAACTCTTAAGAGCCCTAGGATTTTCAGAACGGTGAATGAGCCTTGGCTTCAGCTTAAAGCCACTAGATTCATTAGCCCCTAACAAGAGAGTTAGCTTGTGCTTTGAAGCTTTGAAGCCAGGCATTGACTTCTCCTTAATAGCTATAAAAGTCCTAGGTAGTATCTTCTTCCATAGAAGGCTGTTTTATCTATGTTTAAAATCTGTTGTTTAGTGTAGCCACCTTCATCAATGATCTTATCTAGATCTTCTGGATAACTTGCTGCAGCTTCTATATCAGCACTTGCTGCTTCACCTGGAACTTTTATGTTATGTAAATAGCCTCTCCTTAAATCTCATGAGCCAACCTCTTCTACCTTCAAATTTTTCTTCTGCAACTTCCTCGCCTCACTCAGCCTTCATAGAACTGAAGATAGTTCAGGACTTGCTCTGGATTAAACTTTGGCTTAAGGAAATATTATAGCTGGTTAGATCTTCTATCCAGACCACTAACATTTTCTCCATATAAGCAATAATACTGTTTCACTTTACTTTTAATTTCCTTCAAGAACTTTTCCTTTTCATTCACATCTTGGCTAACTAGCGTAAGAGGCCTAGCTGTCCTCCTGTTTCCACACGCCTTCCTCATTAAGCTTAATCATTTCCAGCTTTTGATTGAAAATGAGAGACTTGAGACTCTTTCACTTGAACACTTAGAGGCCATTGTAGGGTTCATAGGCCTAATTTCGATATTATTGTGTCTCAGGGAATAGGGAGGCTGGAGGAGAGGGAGAGGAAAGGGAGAGAGATGGGGAACAGTCAGAACACACACAACATTTATTAATTAAGTTCTCCATCTTACATGGGTATAGTGCATGGTACCCCAAAACAGTTACAATAGTAACATCAAGGCTCCTTGATCATAGATCACTGTAACACAGAGTGAAAAAGTTTGAAATATTGAGAGAATTACAAAATGTAACACAGACACACAAAATGATCACATCCTGTTGGAAAAATGCCAATAGACTTGTTCAACACAAACCTTCAATTTGTAAAAAATGAAATATCTGAGAAGTGCAATAAAACCAAGCACAATAAAACGAGATATGCCTGTATGAAGTGGCATAGTCTTTGCATATACTGTATGCAAATTGCCCCATATATACTTTAAATCAACTCCAGATTATTTATAATACCTAATATAATGTGAATACTATGTAAGTAGTTGTTATACTGCACTGTTTGTTTAATTTGTATTATTTTTATTATTATATTATTATATTGGGTTTTTTTCCAAATAGTTTCTATCCATGGTTGGTGGATCTGTGGTTGTGGAACCTGAAGATATGGATGACTGATTGTATGTGTTTTATTTGATAATTTTCTTAAAGGACAGAGAAGAGAGAGAATTATGTAGCCTTTTCTCCTCGATGAATTCCATTCATTGCAATGATAATCTCAGCCTTTAGCAGTCCCGAATGGTATCTAGAGCCTTCTGAGAACATTTTAATATTTTTGGGGTATTTTAGGACATTTTTAGCATGGACAGAATTGTATTGCATTCCTGTACATTAAAAAGTGGCCGAGGTCTCTCTTCCAGCCCTTCCAGATAGTAGCAATGTGAGGAATACCAGTTCTGGGAAGTCACCACTTTTCCTCCATCCTCTTTGTTTTCCTTTTGCCAGATCCTTGGAACTATTTGTTAATTGAATAAATTATAAGATGGCATAGCTAGAAAGGACCTCAGAGTTCACTCAGTGCAGTGTTTCTTAAAATGTGCCCCCTACACAGAGACCACCTGCATCAGCGTCTCTGGGGTTGTTCACAGAGCAGACTGGGCCCCTCTAGACCCTCTGCAGGAGCCTCTCTTGGGACAAAGCTTGAGACTCACCTTGACACAAATTCCAGAAGCAGCTCTGACACTTACTGGTTTGAGGTCTGTGGGTCTAGTTCAACCTCTCTTTTATCAGGCAAGGAAAGGCATGCCTTGGGTAAGGCTCGGAGAGCACATTTAGAGTGAAATAGACTTAGTCCCTGCCTTTACGGTGCTTCCCGTCTATCAGTTGAGACCAACATCAGTTTTCAAAATTCACATAATGTATAATGACAGCCCATGATGTGGTCTAAGAAGAAAAAGCACAGAGCAAGATGCTGTACAGGTGGACAGGGCTGACTTCCAAGAGGAGATGCCATATAAGAAGCCAAGATGTAAGAGAGAAGTGAAGGGGAAGGGGGCTTCCAAGCAGAGAGGCCAGCTCTGAGGTCACGGGGAATTTGGCTCAGTTGAGCAACTCAGAGAGGACCCAGGTAGCTGGAGGACACTGAAGGTCCAGGACCAAAGGGTCATGACAGTGGCATTCTCTGTGCACTCCTAGAATTCCCTGCCCCCATCTATCTCTAGAATAGCAGCTCTCAAACAAGGCTGTGCATCAGAATCATCTTGGGAACTTTAAAATAATTTTCTGCCCCTGCCCAACACCATGATTCAGCAGGCCTAGGGTAGAGTCCAGGAATTTGTGTTTATTCTGATGTGTAACCAAGCCTGGGAACTTCTGGCCTGGGAGACTTGAAAAAAATGGAAACAATTGGGGTTAAGTGGTGTACTAGCTTTGAATTACTTCTGAGACCCTCTATGTGCTCATGTTCAAGTGGGAATAGGAAAACCTGCTTCCTGGGGTTGGAGCAGGATTGCACCAGATAATATCTGTAAAGAACAAGCTAACTCGCAGCTTGGTACCTTGCTACATGCTCAATACATAGTGACTATAAATAAGTCCAGGCAGCTGGTTTCTAAAAGGGCTATTTTTAGAAAGAAGGATTATTTTTATTACTCTTCAAAATGTCTGATTGTTTTTGGGAAATCCTGCCTTGCACCCCTCCCAACCCCAGGACAAATCCTGTTCTTCCACCTTCCACCCTCCACCAAGGGCAGAAGATTTAGGGCCAGGGCTGTTTTAAATACCAACCCTGCCAGCCCTACCCGGACCCCCAGCAAGGCTCTATTCCCAGCTGCCCAAAGGGATGAATAATCTTCACCCTAAAAATACACAGGCCCCATCCAGATTGGATTTCACCTCTTGTTTTTAAGGCTGTCAATCTGGCAACCAGTACTGAGGCTAAATTATCTTCCTGAAGATCTTAAATGATGAGAGGAAGGCCTCTGGGGTATGCATTCTCGGCATTAGGATAGTTATGTGGCAAAATCTCCAGATCTGAAAAATTAAGCAAGAGACTTATTTGAACCACAACTATTTATTCTTGCAAAATCAGCATAGAACTTGCAGACCGTTTCAGATCCAAGTAGCACAACGAATGAACAAAGGGGGAGGCTGGGAGCCCAGAGTTTGCTTCTAGATATTGTCACAGTTACTTTCAGGTCTAATGGCTAGTGTCTTCATTCTTATAGGAGAGAACAAAAGAGATGGAGAAGAGGTGACCGACAGAGGCGCTGCGAAGTCCAATGAGGAAATGGCGATACCTGAGGTTGGGGTGTGGTCTCTCCAGGCGGTTGCCCCAGGCTTCTCCTCTGACTACGGAGGCTTTTCTGTTGGTGGGTTTCTCTGTTCCCAGCGCCCTATCCCAGGTCAGTGCCACCAGGAAGTATAGGCATAAGTCCCTCCCTTTATTCTCTCAAACGCAATTAGCACAGGAAGGTTGTGTTTAAACCAGCTGTACTGAAGCCTTAGGGCAATGTAAGAGGATTGCAATGCACAGCAGGAAAACTGAAAAGCTTGACAGTCAGCCACGTCCAGCCACAAGGGGGCCCCCTACTGACCGTCTCTCTTCTTGTCTCCATCCTGCCGCCATGTTGCTTTGGCCCTGGCCCGCCGGAACCGGAAGCTACTTCTCCAGCTCCATCTCACCTAAGCCCAGGCTTCCCCTCCCAACTCTCCCGTCTTTTTCAGCATGATACAGTTTACACCACAATAATGTCTGAGAAATTTTCCTGAACCCAGGAAAAAAACCCTTTTGCATTATACAATAGTATACTTTTGTATCTCAGCCAGAAATAACGATATGTATTATAGTTTGCTTCCTGTGTTCGGGGCTTCCCCAAGAGCAGTAGTAGGTAAGTTCTTGCTTCTACCCTGGGTGGATGGCCCCCTCAAATGCTAGTGTTTTCTGTACCTAACCTCAGGATGATGGTACTGACATTTAAGTAATGTAGCTTGCCCACCACTCCCATATGCCTGGGTTGGAGCCTAGCTTCTCTTTCTGGAACTTTGGAACTCATCTGTGGATTTCCATTGTGTCTGGGTTCACAGAACCCAGGATGGTCTGTCTGGCATGTAAAGGCTTCTGCCTTGTTCCCTAGCAACCTTGTCCTCTACCCTAGGCTCTGGGGCCCCAGCAGGTATGACTTTCTATGTAGGAAGCATTGGCATTTGCCTTTGTGGTATGATCTGAGACTCAACAGTGAGTCTCTTTACTGGGGAACAGGTCCCTTCTTGTACCATTACAAATTGGCACCACATACTAGTCTCTTTTCAGCTGCCCATGTGCTGGAGGACACATGGAGACAATCAAAGGAGAAGGTTAATTATGCCTTGGGTCTGTGACTTTTCCCTTACTTGAACTGTGGTGCCTCATTTGGTGCAGTGAAGCCAGCAAGGGATCTAAGCAGGAAACATAATTAGAAAAAAGAAATAGCCAAGGAAACATTTCACAAATATATTAAATAAGTAATACTTTATAAATATAAACTTTTATGTACATATCTGAAAAAAATCAGGGAATACCAAGTAGAAAACAAACAAACAAACGAAAATGTTTAGATACTGTCTGAAAACCACAATGATAAATTATATTTTTACTCACTGTCTTATAAGAGCCTAATTTCAGTGCTTTTCCCGAGTTAGTGTCCCTATATTTGAATATCATGTTCACTCTAACAGAACAGTGCTTTATGGGTTATGAAGATATGCAGGATTCTGGGCCCCTCCACTAAAATTTTAATCCTTGTAGTTGTGTTTTCTAGTTTTGTGTTCATTTCCTCACTGTCAGTCAACAATCACTACTGGCTGTGAGCCCTACACACAAAGGACCCATCTGTCTACCCACCCCAGGTGCCCCCTTTTGCACTTGGCCCACTCCTCCTCCCACCCCACCCCCTTGTGACTTGTTTCTTCCACTCAGTGGCTTAGGAAATAGGATATCCATCCTCTTAGGATTACAGTGGGCGTTTTCAAGAGCAGTGAGTTGACCAATGTCCCCAGTGTAGGGGTCTGATGATCAGCCCTTTGTAAAGGGGCAGGGTCACATTTGTGCTGGGCCCAGGGTATTTCCCAGCACAGACAAAAACACTGAACATGTTTGAGTATGAGAATAACACGACACAAGTGATGTTTAGGAAGATTTAAATGAAATTAGTTATGAACAATTTTGGAAAATTATAAAGAAGACTCCTTTGTGCAATACATAAGTTTTATTTAAGTAAACAAATTTTAAGTAGTTTGTTGATATGTTCACACTTTATCAATTTGCTTGTTTTGTGACTAGGAGGTGGATATCAGCTAAATTAATTATGTAATGAGTTATTCATGGTTGAGATTCCTCAGACTTTTAAAAAACTTACTCTTTAAGGACAACTGTATGTGCCAAACATTTGCTGGACATTTTTCACACATTGTCATATTTAATTAATCAGCCTGAGGTGGTAATAGATATTATCCTCATTTTCCAGTTGAGAAAATTAATATAGGTATAAAGTGGTCAAGTATCTTGCCAAAGGCCACAGAGCTAGAAAATAGCCAAACTGGGATTCCAAGCTGTCATTGATTGACCTTAGTAATGGAGATTAGATCATAGCTACCTGGAAATGTAATTGTGGGATAAGCCTTGGGTTGGTGTTTTGGGAAAGTGCAACCAGTGAAAGTTCAATGAGGTCTTTGATGCCCCCAGAATAAAGTTGGTGTGTATAGCTAACTGAATTAAACACTCCAGCCCTGATTCACACTCAAACAGCATGTTCTGTAGGGCTCTGTGGTCATCTAGAAGCTCACATGGAATGTTTCTGGAAGAGGAAGCTCTGACTCAAAGCAGATGGGGCTCTGACAAGCCAAGGCCCACAGGAATGGAGAGAGCCCTGCTTGTGGTCATGAATCATGATCTTTCAGTCACCATGCCTGGCTCCAGGTGGCCAAGCCTATCTAAATGTCTCCGTGCAGCTCAGACTCTTGAGCAGAGGCTCACACAGTTTTCAAAGGTGCCAGTGGGATGGCAGATGTGGCCATAGGTAATTATAACACAGACCTCAGCAAGGCCTCTCTGCCCCTCCGGCTCAGGGTCTGTCCTGCCTCCCAGTTCCACCTACATTGTCCCTGTGCAAAGTTCAGTCCCTTCACTAGTCTTCATCCTACAAAATTAGAAACCCACTTGCACCAAGCATGGTCTGAGGTTAACCACTTTAATGAGTATCAAAGGGTGATGGAGCACAAAGTGACTTCCAGGACCCTCTCCTTCTCTCCCCTCTCCAGAGTGACGGGCACTTTTCCTTGTCCCTTGAGCTTCAGCAACTGTCTTTGGCACTTGGCCATGTCCTTGGGGCCTTACTCTCCTTCCCAAGGGGCATGTCAAACAATTTTTTCCCCCTAAATATGGTATTTTCTCCAAGAGGAATCCTGAGGAATAAAATTTCTTCTTTATCTCATTACAAAACCAAGGCTGGGAGATTTAACAAGGACAAAGGTTTTTTTGAAGCCCAGAGATTTGATTGATTTTTACATAAAAACTGAGAGAGTGAGGGCAAGTTCATCCACAAAGAGGTTGAGAAACTTGAGTTTGGGCTGCTATTTATTTAGAACTGCTGATCGGGAGGTTATGGCTCCCAAAAGGTTTCTGCACATTGCACTCTCTCTGTCTGAGTGCATTTTGCTCAGGTTTCATTGCAGTCTGGGATACAGGCCTGATTTCTTAACGGGAAATTCAGGGATGCCAGAATTTTCTCTCATTTAAACACTGAGGTCATTTCCTCACTGATTCCTGCTTTGCCTTCATTTTTGAATATCTACGTTTTGCCAAGGAACCAACTCTTGAATCAAAAATCCTTCCAGACTGTCATTCATCCTTCCCCTTTAATTTCAAAGTTTTCAGGTGCTACTAGTCAGTGGTGGGACCGCAGCCACACAGGAAGCAGTCTGTCGTTCTAAGCTCCCTGTCCTCCCAGACACTCCTGATCAATGAATTCCTCCTGCCTCTCTTGTGCCCACTGCTAGCTCTCCTCCCTGCCCAACCCTGTCCAAATCATTTTTTTTCTTCCAAACCAATTAAAGGCTAAGTGAAATTTTCTACCACAACAAAAACAAAGTTCACTTCCAACACTCAAACTGTTTCAAGGGTTTGGACATGACTAATGATGCGAAAATGCATTTGACTCATAATGTGAGCAGCATGCTGAATCATTTTTAACGAACTATGGCATGATAGGTTTGTTGATGAAAGACCCTGTCCACTTATCCCTCAATGAAATAATTATAATAGTCGCTAATACTTGTGAAGTGATTATAATGTTTCACTTAACCTTATGAGGTGGGATTATTCTTCTCTCCATTTTACAGATAAGGAAACTGGGGTTTGGAGGCAATAGGTGACTTGCCTCAAGACTTCTCAGCCTGTTCCCTTTTAGGGTGAGAATTCCCGCCTCAGTGATCTGGCTCCAGCTTGTGCCCTGGGCTTCTGAGTGGCACTCACTCTGGAGGTTTGTGTCCAAGGTACTGGCCTTCTAGTAAAGAAAGTATAAAAGGAGCCCTTTATCCAGGGCTGCCATCCGGAGATTTTTTTCCAGCGATCTCCAGATTTAAATTATTTTACTGAAAGTAGCAGAATTTTCTTTCTGTATCTTCTGCCAATCCTGATGGGTGCTTAAATTCACATTCTGCACCCAGCAGCCAGTCAGTTCTTTCCCACACGTTCCATTCCTGCCTCACGCCCTTTGCAGTTGCTGTTCCCTCTGCTAGAAATGCTGTTCCCCCAGTGGTTTGCATAGCTGGCTCCTTCCATTGTCAGCTCAAATGTCCCCTCCACATGGAAGCCTTTGTTGACAACCTCCCAAACGATGATTGTATTTCCCTGTTTATTTCTCTGCTAAGAAGTTACCTTGTTCATTTGTTTCTCGTTCATTGCTGTTCTCCCTCCAACAGGAAAGCAAAACAGGGCCTGGTCTGTCCTGTCTCCACTGTGTCCTGAAGTGCCCAGAGCAGTGGCCGGCACCTGCTGGGTGCTCAGTAAATACTTACTGAGTGAAATGCATGCATGAATGAGTGAGTGAGTGAATGAATGCATAGATTCGAATGGTTAGCCAAACGGGAAGCTCTCGGAGCATAGTGTAGTGAGTTTTCGAGAGGAAACTCCTCCTTCACACATTTCAGCCTTGTTGGGAACACACTCAGGCCTTCAGAGACAAATACATGCCTCACTCACATGCATGCAAATAGCCCTTTTCCATTAGGAGTGTAACTTTCACATTGAAAAACTAATCCTTGTGTTTTTCTTAAGGATTTCAGAACCAACACCTTTGTTTTGTTTTGTTTCTACATGGAAGGCCAATTTCTGCTCCTTGCAGGAGGTGTTTGGGAGGCTTCAGGAAAGGTTGGTTGGAGCTGGGAGGTTTTTCCTCCCTGAAGCCCAAGTTCAAAAGTCAGACAACGGCAGGAAAGCTCTGTCCCTCTGAGCTTATGTGCCATAAAAGGGCCTCAAAACCCCAATATGAGGCCGAATGTCATCTCTCATTCATTCAATAGTGTCTGTGATCCCTTGCCTAGCCCAAAGCACAGGGAGAGTCGCTACACATACAGAGTTGCTGCTGTCGGCACATGCTGGGCTCTGCTAGACCTCACTGATACAGCCCCCAATATACCTCCTACGGGGACAGTGAGGCCCAGACTCGGGCTCAAATGCCAGCCGCACTGCTTGCCAGCTGCGTCGCTTTGAGCGAGTCATCACTTAAGCCTTCTGAGTTCCTCACTGCAACTTTCCTTCCTCGTTCTGCAGCTCCATATGGACATTAGAAACCACACTGCCCCTTTCTTCTGATGACTTTGTTGTGAATCTCCTAGTTCTTTCTAAATGCTTCCTGGATTGTCCATTTTGCTTTTTAAATTCATCTGAAGCACAGAGGGCAACGCATGGCACCTGGTGAGTTGGGAGATGGGCACAGCAAGCAGCAGGGCAGAGTGGCAGCGTCAGGAACAGAAGCCCCAGCCCCTCAGCTCTGCTAGATGTGTCCTATCAGTCCCTCCTACGGCGCTGAGCAGCCTTTAGGGCTGGGAACTGAGCATGTCAGAGGCTCAGAAAAGTCCACTGCCGCGGGCAGGTGACACTGGGAATCCCGGCACCACTGACCTGGTCCTGCTGCCTAACAGACAACAGCTCCACTTCTAAATGCAGATGCTCCTCAACTTACGATGGGGCTGCATCCTGATAAACCCTTCGTAAGTCAAAAATACCATAAGTCGGAAATGCATTTAACACACTCAACCCATCGAGCATCACAGCTTAGCCTAGCCCACCTTAAAGGGGATCAGAACACTTGCATTAGCCTGGAGTTGGGCAAAATCATCTAGCACAAAGCCTGTTTTATAGTAAAGTGTTGAATATCTCATGTAATTGAATTCTGCACTGAAAGCGGAAAACAGAATGGTTGTATGGGCACTCCGAGTACGGTTTTCCACGGACAGCGTGTCACTTTGGCACCATAGTAAAGTCAAGAAATGGTCAGTTGGACTTTCGTGAGTCAGGGACTGTGTCCTGTACCAACTGCCCACAGCCCCGGGAGGGCGAGGCCAGCCAGGTCCAGCTCTCGGGCCTCTGGTTTTCAGCATGAAGGAAATGGCTCCTCAGCACAAATTGTTAAGGAACTGATAACAATCTGTTGCCAAGGTAACTATTCTTCCAAGAAGGTCAAGCAGAGAAATTAGTCAGATAGTCACCAGTGATGTAACTTTGAACCCTTCGGCCATCTGGCGTGGGGTCAGGAAGCGTAGCCAAAAGCCCGTGCACAGTTTCTTCTTCGCTTGCGATTTTCTTAAGAGCTCAGACATGGGAAACTTGTCCGCACCCCCTGACCCTTACAGCCAGAGGAGCAGCAGTATTTGTCACCGTGCCTGGGAAAGAGAAGAGGTCCTTTGTGGAGCAACTTGAGAAGGCTCCTGTGCCAAAGTCTCCCTCTCCCAGCTCTTGTCAATGCTCCTGCCTCGGGGCGCCCAGAGAACAGGCTGTCAGCTCTTTTCAGGGCTGGGAAAGTCAGGCTTTCTGTCGCCTTGGCTGGGCTGCGCGACCTGGATCGCTGGTCGCCGGCCCAGCATTTACACAGAGAGGAGCAAAGAGGGATGGGAAACATCAGACCTTTCACTGGTTGAGAACTGGGGACTTTCAGAGCTGGGAGAAACCTTGACAGTCCCCTGGTGCAGCCACCCTGCTCCCCATTAATGAGAAGCGGAGCCTGGGGAAGGTCACACAGCTCCGGCCCGGGGCTCTTGCTGCCCAGAGCCAGAAGGTCTGAAGGAATCCGGCCTCAGGCCCGGCACCTCTGTGTGCTGGACAAGCCACTGTCTCAGCCCTGCCGCTGTCGCCAGCTCTGTCTGCAGAGGAGCACTGCAGCGGCCCCGCTCTGTAGTTTGTCTCCAAACTCTGTGTCTGTCTCCACCCGGCTGCCTGGAAGTCTAGCTCCAGCATCACACCAGCCCGGGCCTTGCCGGCGTGTTTGGAAACATACAGATCCCTGGAAGAGCAATTGCAAACTCTATAGGACACTATTTAAGATCAGGGGGTGGTGGAAAGGGAACAGGCTTTGGAATCAGCCCGACAAGGGCTCAAAATCTAAGTCTGCCACTCTCTTGCACTTTATATTGGTCAAGCTGCTCAATTGTTCTGAGCTTTACTGACCTCATCAGTAAAATGGAGATAATGATCCATCCCAAGGAAAGTTAAGAATTAAATGAGTGTCTTCGGAGCGCATTCAGCACTGGGCCTGGTGCACGAAGGCGCCCAGTCAGCGGTAGCTGCTTCCCTCTGGGACCCCCCATCTCACCAGGCTCAGGTCTCGGTGGCTCCCTGCAGGGCCCTTGGCTTTGGCCATTCGCTGTCTGCTTTATTTGGTGATTATGGATGTAACTGATCTCATCCCAAGTAAACGCAGCTCCTCCGATGCAGGCTCCGAGCTGAGTGCTGGGCTGCAGCTCCCGCCCCCAATATGTACAGTGCTTAGCTGGAAAGGTGCCCGGAAATATTTCTGAAAGAGAAAAAGAATGAATGAATGTCCACCCTTGCATAAGTACTTCGCTTACCACCACTGGCCAAAGTGATCTCGTTCCTTGGAACTCGCACGGGACTTTCTCTACAACAGTCCATGGGGTCCCCCTCTCTCCTCTCCAGCCTTGCGTGCGATCCTCACAGGCGCCCCGGGAAGGTCAGGCCATGCCTTGTTCAGCTTGATCTTAGGTCACTTTGGAACGTTTCTAGCTTTCAGTTTTATTATTTTTAAATCCCTAAAAACCTAACCCAAGGATAACAAGAAGAACTACGGAGCCTGTAGAATTTTATTCATGTTAATGGATGGATTTCCATTCAGCTCTGGGCAGATGCTGATTTGCACGTCTCTTTCTAATATAATAACTGAATCAATCTCCTGGTGAAAGACACCTCCCTCTGCCCATTCACCGTCTCTGAGCAGATTTCAGGAAGTAAATTTATTCAAGACTCAACAAATATTCATGGAGTGTCTAATAACATTCCTGCCCCCAGGTGCCTGGATGGTGTCCCAGTCGATGCCTCAGCAGGGACTGCAGCTCTGATTTTATTTATAGGTGGGGAGACTGAACAGAGCCCCACACTGCAACATCCAAGTGCAAGCTGCCAAGCAGTTGATCTGAAAACCTGAGAATCCATAAAGACCGTGAATAAACATGGATGGATGGATGGATGGATGGATGGATGGATGGATGGATGGCCTTTTCACAGGATGAGGCTTGCCCTACTCCACTGTCTCCACTCACCAGGGCACCCTTCTTCCAGAAGGTTCAGCAGCTCTGCTCAGAGAAGGGCACTCTCCAGCAGGGTGGGAGGTCTACAAACAGTGGGCAGAGCAGCTCCTGGGCAGCGATGCAGATGGTCTCCTGCGAGGACAGGGCCAGGCCTCCTTGCCAAGTCACCATAAATCTCTTTCAAATTTGAGTTTAGTTCCTCAGGAAGGAAAGAGACTTCTTTGCTGTTTTGTCACTTCTATATCCGTGAGATGGAAAATAACACTATACTGGGGTTAGGTTCATTTCGTGTTTCGCCACACACCATTGTGAGGTCCAGTAAGTTCTGTGGTCTGAGATCCAGACAAAGGTGGTAAAATTTAGAAAAAGGGAGGTCTCGGCCAAGGCAGGAGTATGGTGCGGTGATTAAAAGTGTGGTCCTAAAGTCAGACAGAGAAGGGTTCTGGTCTTACTGCTGCCACCTAGCAGCTCGGGGACCATGGCTGGGCAAGCGGTAGTTCCTCTTTGAGCCAGTTTTCCTCATCTGTAAATCAGAAACAATAACCCCACCTGTCACTATGCATTAGCCGTGTGACGGACGCCTACCTGTCTTAACACTCCTGCCCCTCTTGGCACACACCTCGAACACCTGTGTGGCTTTCCCTGACGTACCCTCATCCCCAGAAGGGGTGCGCTGGCTTTGACCTGTGTTCCTGTCCCCTCCTTTCCTAAGTGGGGGGCACAGTGTGGGCGAGTACCTGGCCTCATCCTTCTCTGTCCGAGGGAGACACGATTTATGGACACGAGAGTGTTCTCTTCCTCCTCACACACCTAACCAGCTAAAGATTTTCCCTTTGCTTGGTTAGATGTGCCCTCTTCCTACGCTCTAAAAAACAGTCTAGTCTTTCCTGGCTACGATATAAAAGGTCTGTGGTAACCCTGGAAACGTGGGTGGAGAGAAGCAGCACCCGGCTGCAGGGAGAAAGGGGAGCCGACGCAGTCAGGCTGAGCCGAGCTACAGAACGAGAAGCTGAGAGGACCTGGGAGGAGGGGAGCAGGAGACGCAGGGGCCGAGCAGGCTGGAAGGCAGGAAGAGTTCAGAGGGACCTGGCACGTGACATGTTCTGGGGCTCCTACTATCTGCTGGGAAAGAGGCAGAGGAGAAGGTGGGAAGTTTTGAGGGGTTATGAACTTGTTCCCCATTAATATTCCTTAAAAGATACAAGCAAAAAATTATAATTTGGTTTCAATTAAGTTTAATTAATTTTGGACTGTGTGTTTGTGAATGTGTCTCAGAACATAAACTGAGCCACTGGGAGCCCCAAACGTATCTGGCTGCGCCTGTCCCTTCAGAGACTAGGATGGCATCTGACACATACCAGGTGTGTCAACTGGTGGGTGGGACCGACTGCCTCACGCTGGTGCATGGGGGGACACACAGCCGTTCCTGGTTGTCTGAGCCAGTGTTGCTATCACAGCCACCGTGATGCCACAACACAGGGAGCTACTATACAAAGGTACAGAAATTTGGAGAGACATGCTCAGTTTGACAATAGATAACTTTAGGGGTATATTTTCAGCCCTGGAAGCTGTCCTTCTATTACATGACAGTGTCCCCTGAGCCACAGTGAACCTCAATGAAGACACTCAGAGTCGCTCTCCCTGGAGCTTGGAACTGTGACTAATGCCTGGTTCTCAGACTGGGCCCGTCAGCTCGAGCAGATACACAGACCCAGAGGCCATGAAGCAGCCAGGTTTGTCCTCGTGCAGAGTGAGAATAACAGAGAATGACAAAAGGGGTGATCGAAGAGGCCTGTGTACCATTGCTTTCCAATAAATGCCCACTTTGGGTGAGGCTAGTTTGAGGTGGGTCTCTCTTACCTGCAACCAGCCTTGACCAAGGCAATGACATCAGCTGCTTGAGCCACAGTCCCTCAGGATCACCAGTGTCATTCTGCCAGCCTTGTCCCCATAGCCCTGGGCAGCACAGGGAACCCTAGGGGAACACCACAGACTCACCAGGGCCTCACAGGGGGTAACCCTCCTACAGAATGCTCTGGGGCCACCTGCCCTAACTCAGTCCTCCCAGCCCAGCAAAGGGGAGAAGAGGTGAGCCCCTCACTGTGTGCGTCTCCCCTTGACACCAAAAGTAAGAAAAACATATCTTCCCAATAGCAAATCGGCAGAACTGGTGGAGCAGCAAGCCATCAATTTTTTCTAGGAAGCCAGCAAACACTTCTCAGAGAGTGTTAAAGATAATCAGACACAAGAATAAGACTTAATTAGGCATCAGCTTTGCCCTCAGGAAAACCGAACCTGGAGATGAAAACTCCAAGCTTTGAAGAGAAAGCTTTCTGCGGAATCAATAAGAAGGCGGTGTTATCTGTTTGCCATTTTTTTAAGTTGAGAGAACAGTCTTAATGCATTTTTATTCTTATCTGATACCAAAAGAAAAAAAAAACATCACCCACTTGTAATTCTGGAAACCCACCATCTGTGTCATTCTGCCCTTGACCTGGGGAGACTGAATGCATGGGATATGGTCATCTTGAACACCTTGGGGTTCTCCTTATCAGGAAGAAATGCAGAAGTCCTCAGCAGATCTCCACAGGCAGAACCAAAGGGACTATGATCTCAACTTTGTTTTAAAGCAAAATAAATAAATAAATAAATAAATAAAATAAAGGGACTATGATTTGTAAAAACTTAGAGTGACTGAATGCAACGTTCTTTAAAAAAAGATGGAAAAAGAGATAATATGAGGTATCTTTTTTAAAAAAAACATTATTATTGTATAAAAGTACTGGAGAAAGAAAAAAAAAGTTTCTGCTTAATTATTTGTATATTCATCTGGTGGCCCTGGGACTCTTCCTAAACTGGAGGTGCCTGGTGCAGTCTGTGGCACAGCCCTGGGGCTCCTCGTCCCTTCTTTTCTTGTACCCTCCTGTCCTCTCAGAGACCCTAGGAATTTATTTCACCTTTTCACCATGGAATTCGGAAGAGTATGTCACATTCCCTCCTTTCCTCAATGGGCATTTTTTTTTTTTTTTTTTTTTTTGGAGACTGAGTCTCACTCTGTTGCCCGGGCTAGAGTGCTGTGGCGTCAGCCTAGCTCACAGCAACCTCAAACTCCTGGGCTCAAGCAATCCTACTGCCTCAGCCTCCCGAGTAGCTGGGACTACAGGCATGCGCCACCATGACTGGCTAATTTTTTCTATATATATTAGTTGGCCAATTAATTTCTATTTTTAGTAGAGACAGGGTCTCACTCTTGCTCAGGCTGGTCTCGAACTCCTGACTTTGAGCGATCCGCCCGCCTTGGTCTCCCAGAGTGCTAGGATTATAGGCGTCCTTCAATGGGCATTTTAATGACATTATAAAAGCTGTAAGCTGAAGTTCTTCAAAGTCCCCACAACCATTCCAGATCCCTTTTTCCCTGTTTTTATATAGTGGGGCTTGTCTAAGATTTTATTTTCAAAGGGGCTCTGCTGCTACAAAGAGCCTTAGAAACTCTTACGGACACCATACCAGTGCAATTTCCCTTCTTTGTGAAGCATTCTTCACCCCCAAGCCCCAAGTTCCCCATTTCCCTTGCAATGGAAAGAAAAACCCTGGCCGTGGAGTTGCTCTGAAAAGGCAGATAATTTACCTTTTTCCCTTGGTTCTACTCATAGAAACTGTTGCTCAGAGAGGAGAGCTCAGGTGCTCTGGCCTGAAGCTCTGACCAAAACTTTCTTCCACAGCACTTTAAAGAAATAGTAATTTTGAAGCTTCTGCTGGGGTGTGTGTGTGTGTGTGTGAGTGTGTGTGTCTGTGTGTGTGAGAGAGAGTATTTATGTTGCCAAAGATGGCGACTTCTGAATAGGTCTTCTTTGCTTGAAAAACAGATATTAACTGCCCTTTCAGTTCTGAAAGCTGAGGCCCAGGACACGGTTTGAATGAGGAGGTTGAGGCAAAGGAGGAAACTTCCAGATTCTCTCAGGAGCTGTGGGGAGGAGGAGGTGAGTAGGTGGCCTGGGGACAGGGAAGCCAGGAGGGGAGTAAAGGTCTCAGGGAGCTGGGCCGGCACCAAAGGAGAACTGGCGGGAGATCCAGTGCTGCGGGATGGAGGTGAGCTTTAGGAAGTGAGTTCCTGGCCCATGCCTGAACCACCTTCCACCACCCCACACCCTTGGTGACATCTGTGACTGGAGCGTCACAGACTGGAGCCTGCCCTGGAGTGTGTGATGAAGGACAGCTGTGCGAATGTTGTGGAGCAAGCCAGGGGCTGCATAGCACCGGGAGGAGGCAAGAAGGTGCCCAGAGGTGGTCAGGGAAACGTTGGACAGGTTTCAGGGCGAGAGTCCCCAATTCCTCTTCTGCCCCAGAACTCCCCAGACACGGTAGGGTAGGTTCTGGACTTGCCACACTTACGCGGGGAAAGAGTGAGACTTATTTTGGATATTAAAACAGTCTGTTGGGACACGCACTATCTCCATTGGTCTGTGCTCTAATCTCTCCCCTTATTACCTTCGTCTTTCCTCATTTCCATTTGTCACATCCTCTGTCCTTCTCTTCAAGGAAATGATATATTTCCTTTCAACACAAATTTGGTATCTGTTTTTGATTTTGATCTTTCTCTGTCTTTTGTCCCTCAGGATGGATAAAACAGCTGCCAAAGATTCCTTCGCTTCCCCAGCTGGGGGTGCCCTGTCTGGGAAGCTCAGACCAACAAGGAGGCAAACACGGAGGGAGCATCCGCTTGGGACAGCCCCGGCCAGGTGCCGGGCAGAAGAGGTGGTCAAAGATATGTGGTTAGCTCTCAAGCGGCTGCTTAATAAATCATAGCTTTAATTTCCTTTGTTCTAAAAGTTTTAGATGAGGGCTTTGGGGTGGGTGTGTGCATGTGCATGCAGGTGTGTATGTGTTCTTCACAGGGTAGCATAAGAAAGTAAAAAGACAGCCTAGAGAGTAGAAGAAAATATTTGAAAATTATATATTTGATAAAGGATTCATGTTTAGAATATATAAAAAAAACCCACAACTTGATCATTTAAAAAACCCAAATGACCCAATGAAAAAATGAGCAAAGGATATAAGCTGATACTTCTCTAAAGAAGATAAACATATGGCCAATAAGCACATAAAAAGATGCTCAGAATCATTAACCATCAGGGAAATGAAGATCAAGACCACAACGAGATAGGACTTTATACCCACTAAAAGGGCTAAAATAAAAATGACAACAATAACAAGTGTTGGTGAGGATGTAGAGAAATGGGAACCCTCTTACACTGCTGGTAGGAAAATAAAATGGTGCAACCACTTTGGAAAATAGTTCTGGCAGTTCTTCAAAAGGTTACACATAGGGTTACAATTTAGCTCCACTGAACTATTAAATGTCCACGCAAAAACTTGCCCACAAATGTTCATAGCATATTATTCATGATAGCTGAAAAGTGGAAACAACCCACATGTCCACCAGCTGATGAATGGGTAAACAAAAGTGGAAAATCTATGTAATGGAATTTGTCCACAAAAAGAAATAAAGTGCCAACACATGCTACAACATGGATAAGCCTTGAAAACATGCTAAATAAAAGAAGCCAGACACAAAGCACCACAAATCCTATGATTCCATTTGTATGAAATGTCCAGAACAGGCTAATCCATAGAGATAGAAAATAAATCCCTGGTTGGCTAGGGCTGGGGGTAGGTATGGCAGGGGAAGGGGAGTGACTGCTTGTAGGTACCAGATATCTTCTGGGGATGATGAAAATGTTATAAAACTGATCATAGTGATGGTTGCATAGCTCTGTGAATATTCTAAAAACCATTAAATGATACATTGTAAATGGGTGAAGTGTATGGTATGTTTGTTATAAAGAAAATTTAAGCGAGGCGTTTCCTCTAAGACTTCTAAGCACTTGGGTTTTTGGCTTGTTTGTTTGTTCAAACTTCTATCATTAATCTAGTATTATCTCATTGTGGTCAGAGAATGTTGCCAAAATGATGCCTTTGAAATTAATCAAGGATTTCTTTGTGGCCTAGTGTGTGACCAATTTTATTAGTCTTTTACAGCATTTGAAATATACATGTATTTAACCACTTGTTCGCACTGCGTGCTGTCCTGGATACTTTACACACGAGCTCTGCTCTCAACAGCTCAGCAGAGTGGCCATCTCCACCTCACAGTGGCCGTGCCAAGACCCGCAGGAGTGACATCCCAGTGCTGGTGAATGGCAGTCTGGGAACTGAGCCCTAGCCCGTCTGGCTCCCAGAAGCCTGCTCACCACTCTGGTTCACAACGCCCTTTTATATGGCTTTTCTTTATGCAAAGCACCTTTCCTTTGCCAAGAGCACTGGGTCATTTTTCTCCTTATCTCCAGCTCATACTGATATCGTTACAAGACCATTGTACGGGAACATTTCCTTCCTCACATGACTGCTTCAATTTGGCAGTCGAAACTTGACTAGTGAATCTAAGACATGGAAAACTCAAAAAGAGGACAAAATTATTCTCAAAAAGACATAAAAGATGGGCATAAAGTGAAAGACCATGTAACTGAATAAATAGATTGAATAAGGTTGGGCTAGTAAATTCCCCCTAATTAATCCATATCATACATTTAATATTCCTGGGAGATTTTTAAAAAATTGTCTAAATAATCCTAAAATTTGTCAGAAAGTAAAACATAATTTGAATGGCTAGAAAGTTTTTTAAAATTAGAGTAATGAAAGGGTCTCGTTCTGTTAATACATAATATTAAGCAGTATCATAAAGCTATGCTAATGATGCCAGAGAGTAGAAGTGTAGGATTTGATGTATAACTCTGTGGAACAAAGTAGGTACCAGTGGCATAAAATCCAAGAGTTCACGTAATAGAACTAAATAGCTGACAAATATGACATTTAAGGCCAGTGGGAAAAAGATTATTTAATAAATGAGACTGGGATGATTGGTTAATTATTTGGGAAAAACTTTAACTCAGTCCTCACTAAATAAAACTTTAAAGCTCTGATATACTAAAAACACTATAAACAAAATTTAAAGACAAACTTCAGATTGAGAGAATTTTATAACAAATATTATATGTTACATGATCAATAGTTTTGATTTATAACGGGCTTTTACAAATCAATGATGAAACTGCTAATATCTCCCAATGGACAAAGGAAAAATATCAGCTTAAAAATATTAAATATAAAAATAGCCAATAAACCTATAAAAGAATGTTCAACCTCTGTACTAATTGAGGAAGTACAAATCAAAACAATAAAAAATATTTAACTCAACTGTTAAATGACAAAGTTTTCTATTTGTTGTTTTTTATTGTAATAGTCATTTATTACAAAGTTTTAGGAAAGTGACATTCTCACTGCTAATGGGGGAATAAATCCATGATAACTTTCTGGGACCAGTTTGAAAATATACATTAAAAGCCTTAAAAATATGTGTTCCTTTTGATCTAAAAATAATAGCACTAGGAATTCCTCCTTTAAAACATAAATAAAGGAAAGGAAAGGAAAAGAAAGTATAGTTACCCAAATAGGGCACTAGTAAAAGCATTAGGGTGCAACCATTCAATGAACTACTTTGCAGGCTTTAAAAATATTGTAGAAGTGAACTGGCAAAATGCTTCACCATGCAGGCCTCTTAAAGTGGGCTGGCTGGAGGGCTGTGTTAAGAGGGATTCTGAGGTCCTATCTGGGTTGGAGCAATGTCATAATTAAAGGGCTACTTTTCATCCCTGTAGTAAAAGGTAATGACATAGAAAGATGTTCCATTTTTGTCAAATAAAATATGTGCATATACACATTAACAAAGACAGAAAAACTCCTTGACATGCTGGGTTAACAGGGCACCTCTATGGTATTATTCCCCCAAATTCCTAACCCAAGTCTCATTACGAGAAAAACATGATCAGTACTCTTTAAAAGTGCCAAGGTCATGAAGAACCAGGAAAAACTGAGAAACTGTCACAGATTAGAGAGGACTAGGGAGACAGGATGACCAAATGCTACGGGTCTCATATAATGAAGGTAAGGACAGGGTGGCCCAGGTCCTGGATGTGATTCTGGATCAGAAAAAGGACATTAATGGACAAACTGGTGAAATTCAAATAACATCTGTGGTTAAGTTAATAGTATTGTATCAGTGTTAACTTTAAGTTTTGACAAATGTACCATGGTTTTGTAAAATGTTAATACGACAGGAAACTGAATGAAGGTATATGGGAACTCTCTGTACTACTTTTGCAACTGTTCTATAAATCTAAAATTATTACAAAAATTTTAAAAAATCTTTAAATGTATAAAAAGGAGTCTATAGTTAAGCAAATATTCAATCTGGTGTAATGCTATTTAGAGTTTTTTCTAATAATCAATAAAGCAGACATTTAAAAAATTAGTCTTTTCCACAGTAAAATGCTAATGAGACTTGGGTTAAGGATTTGGGGGAATAATAAATACCATAGAGCAAAATTAGTCTTAGCCACAGTAAAATGCTAAAAGGCAGTGATAGATATAGTTACTTTTGCTTCCTATATTTTAAAATTTCCTTCCATGAATATATATACCGTGTTCCCCTGAAAATAAGACAGGGTCTTATATTTATTTTTCCTCAAGAAGACACCTTAGGGCTTATTTTCAGGGGATGTGATATTTTCCCCTCAAAGCCTCAGCTTGCAGCACCCACAGGATGGCCGGGACCTGACAGGGGGAGCCGACCTTGTTGGTGGGGCTGCCCACACCTTTCTAGTCACCTCTGGGATAGTGGCTGATGAGATGGGGCAGATGAGAAGGGCAGCTCGTCTTCTTTACCTCTCCGAGACCAAATGCATGGGTCATGCATATACGCTGCGTAGCCACGCCCATCACTAGGTCTTATTTTCAGGGTGGGGCTTATACTGTGCAAATGCTTAGAGATCCTGCTAGGGCTTATTTTGTGGGTAGGTCTTATTTTCGGGGAAACACAGTATTAATTTTGTAACAATCATTTTAAAAAGTAAACATCATTTTAAAAATCATATAGAGAAAAAGTAACCCACATTCTGGTCTGGATTCAGGAAAAGCCCCCAGGGCCACTGGACTGCAGGGGGTAGGGCGGAGGCCATTGTCGTCCAGGCTGGCAATGAAGAGGCAGTGCTTGCTGCCCTGGAGAGAAAAAGAGGGCTTTCCAGGAAAGCTGAGCATTGCGATGCGAAGCTCGTTCAGGCTCTGAACCACAGTGGGACAAAAAGGCCTTCAGAATTTTTGGCAGAAGCGCACTCTGTGCATGAGCAAGAAAAGCATCTCAGTCTCTCAGGCTACCTCTGTCTGTGTCCTTCCCGCCACCGGACAGCCGGACAGCCGAGAGGGTGCTCAGCCAGGAGGCGGGGAAGGTTTTCCAGGCTCAGGTGGCCTGTTGCCAGTCCCTGAAATGGGAACAGCAGGAGCTTGGTCTGGCTGCCTGGCATGAACGGGGCACATGGGAAGGCGGGCGGCAGACGAAGGCAGGGCGGGCTGAGCGCTCCTGGCTGGTTACTCATAGGCAGAGGGAAGGTCAGGACAAAAGGACAGTGTGGCCAGACCAGGCAATGTTGAGTTCATGCAGGGGTCCTCGACCCATCCATCTGCTCTTGGAGCCCTGCCATGTCCCCGGCACAGAGCTGATGGTTAAGGACAGTGGCATGCCTGCCCTGATGCCCTCTGTCCACCGGGGATGATGACATGCCCAGTCCCATAATGAAGGTAAGTACAGGTGGCCCAGGTGGCAAGTGTAAGAAGCACGCCTGCCCTCCCTGGCTCAGCAGCGGCAGGCTCAGAGCTGCGTGCAGAAGCAGCCAGACGGTGGCGGTCGGCTCAGTGGACAAGGCACAGTGGGTAACGCTTCCCTCCCACCTGCTAAGCCCTTGATGAGGCCACAGGTCAAGGGCCACCACATGCACTAAAAATGATTTTACTAAATGAAAAAAATGACCATGTACAAAGTATAATAATTCTCACCAGTAATACTTAAATTATCAAATATTATACTTTCGTAAATTTAAAAATGTCATGTTCACTTAGCATTTGGATATCTGTTTATCTGCCAATTGACAAGTAGGACCACCTATCAAAGGTCAAACACTTGTTCGAAAAGAGGCTGAACTTGAATCCATTTTATCAATTCACTTCTTATTTCCTGTGACGTGGAAAACAGCAGTCATTATTTGACATAAATCACTGAACAACTCCTTTGGGACTCCTTCACCCATGTTCCTGGGAAATGAAATTTCAGAGCCACTAGACAAAATATTTAAAACCACTTCCTTCTGTTTTAAAGAGAACCAGTCAGGATTTGTAATGAGGCTGTGAAACTCACCTGTTTTCTGACAACCTTTCCTAAAAATATAGCAGATCTGAGAAAGCCCAGAACTCAAGGAAAACAATGCAAATGTTCAGGCTGATGAGCTCAGTGGTCAGATCCAAGATTCTGCTGCATAGAGGACCATGTAATTTATCTTATCAAGGGACAAGACACTTCTGAGAGTGAAGGGGGTCCTATTAACAATTATGCTGGGACAGCAGATATACACGCAGCTTGTCCTGGGCAAACTGGGCATGTGGTCCTCTCCTCCACAGGCAGCTGAGCTCCGTGGAACACGTCTTGGCTGCAGGTGGCACAGACACATGCCTGCACACATGTGCTCTCTCCCAGCTGTGTAGTTGGGAAGGGAAGTGGCAGAGTGGGACAGGGGCTCTGCACACATGATGACAGCTCAGAGGTTGGACATGCTGGAGTAGATCAATACACAGCTCTCACTTCAGCTGGAGACACTGACCCTTCAAAACAAGCACAGCGCTTTCCAAGAGAAGCCAGAGTTCCAGAGTCACTATCAGAGGAGTTCTCCAAATCCTTCCTCCCATAATTACCGAAGTGATCTAACCCAGTCTATGAGCCAGTCCATAAATGGCATTCCTGTGCCAGGTGCAGTGACCAGGGGCTGGGCACCCAAGGTGCATCTGTGGGAGAGACAAACTTGCTGCCCACACGTGCAGTGTAGAGTGACTGGTCCCAGAACAGAGGCAGCAGGCAAGCGTCAGTCTTGAGGGGACAGAGGAGGGAGGGCAGGAGTCCATCTGGGGACATCTGGGACACTTTGCTTAGGAAAGCTGAGCCTGGAGGGCTGGGCAGGAGGCTGGGGTCAGACCAGGAGTGGGGCACCGTTAGCAGGGAGAACAGGGTGTGCAACAGGCTCAGGGACAATAAGGGTGATTTGGGGAACACAGTTAATGCATTCAAGGGAGTATCTGAACAGGAGATCCAAGATTAGGGGCACATACCAGGCCTGCCCTCAGAAACTGAGGGGCCTGGAGGTCCCTAGCCTGTGGGCTACCCCCTTCTCTCGCTCTCCGCCACCACCATCTCTTACCACAATGGCCTCATGAGCATGAGTGTGGGCAGTTCAGCCCAACCCCTCCATACCGGCTTGCAGACTGCCCTACCCCCATCCCCTGGCCAGGATCAGGGTGTACAACTTGCTGCACAGTCTTCCCTGGAGAAGATGGACCCAGGGAGGAGGAGTTTGCACAGCTGGGAGCAGGCTCAGGGCATTTGGGCAGGTGTTCCAGAATTCCAGGACATGGTCTTGAAAGGGGTGCACAGGTTCTAAGTAAGTAGATCCCTTAAGCCCTGAAGACACCTGGAGGAAGGGTGCCAGGGTACCCTAAAGTGCAGAGCCCAGGGCATGGCTGCAATTGCTCAGAAACAGGGGTGGCTCTTACCAGAACTTTTCCAGTCCTGGAGGCCCAGTGGTAGGAGGGCCTCCCTAAGGCCCCAAGGCCCAGTGGTAGGAGGCAGTCCCCAAGGCCCAGTGGTAGGAGGGCCTCTGCTCTCATGCCCGTAAACTCCGACTCCCCCTCTCATTGGCAGTGTCTCTGGCCCTGGAGGTGTTCTCAAACCTTCCAGTAAAGCCCACTCCCAAGAGCATAGCCATAAACAATTCCAAATGAAACAGGATCCATATCTCTCACTATGCACAAAAATTAAGAATCATAAGCAACCTAAAGGTGAAGAAGAAAATGCACAAAGGCTGGGAAACATATTTGAGGAAATAATTAAGGAAAACTTCCCTGGTCTTGCTAGAGATTTAGACATCCAGGTACAAGAAGCTCAACAAGCACCTGGGAGATTCATTGCAAAGAGGTCATCACCAGGGCACACAGTCATCAGACTGGCCAAAGTCAACATGAAGGCAGAACTCCTGCAAGTCATGAAGCAAAAACAAAAAGCAACTTACAAAGGAAAGGCTAACTACAGACTTCTCAACTGAGACCTTACAAGCCAGAAGGGATTAGGGCCCCATCTTCAGTTTTTTTTTAAGCAGAACAGCTGCCAGCCTCGAATTTTGTATCCTGCAAAACTAAGTTTCTTATATGAAAGAGAAATAAAGATTTTTCCAGACAAGCAAACACAGAGGGAATTTGTCAAGATCAGACCTGCCCTGGAGGAAATACTCAGAACCGCATTGTACGTGGATCGGCACAATAGACACCCATCCAAAAGCTAAAAGCTTTAAAACGGCCCAAACGCTAAAACTCAGACTTCATATAAACAATAGCACAAGCAGTAATGAGGACACGCCCACCACAGAGATAGTGGGGACCACTGGGGAGTCAGAACTCCCACCTCTGCCCCCTCGGGTGTCAATGGTGTTTTGCCCAGTGGAGAGCTCAGACTGCCACCCTCGCCTGACAGTAATCAGGCGGTGCCTTCCATCTGCCTGCCAGAGCAGTGCCACAAAACACCCGCTACGACAGGAGGTGAACATAAGACCCAGAGCCTCATCCCGCAATATGAAAATGTCCAGTTTCCAATAAAGAAAATCACTTGGCCTGCTAAGAACCAGGAAGGCCGCACACTCAGGGGAACAGGACAATCTACAGGTGCAGACATCGAGCTGACTGAGCTGTCAGAATGGGCAAAGATCTCAAAGCAGCCACGATCGAAATACTGCAATGATCCATAAACATGGAAAACTTCTGCTCTGCAAAGACCCTGTTAAGAGGATGAAAAGATAAGCTGGAGAGTGAGAGAAAATATTTGCAAACCACTTATCCGACAAAGGATGAGTATGTAGGATATACTTTTAAAACTCTCAAGGCTCAGCAGTAAAAAAGAAAATGATCCAACTAGAACATGAACAAAAGATGTGAAGAGACATTTCACCAAAGAAGACACACGAACAGCAAATGAGCACATGAAAAGATGCAAGGTCATGAGTCACTGGGGAAATGCACATTAAAACCACAAGATACCACTATGCACCTATCAGGAGCGCTAAAATAAAACGTAATGGCGACACCAAGTGCTTTCGAGCGTAAAGAGACTGGATCACTCATACATTGCTGGTGGGAATGTGAAAACGCTACAGCCACACTGGAAAACAGTTTGGCAGTTTCTTTAAAAACGAAATATGCAACTACCATATGAGCAGCAACTGTTCTTCTAGGCATTTATCCCAGAGCAATGAAGCCTTAGGTCCACACAGAAACCTGTACATGAATGTTTGTGGCAGCTTTACCCATAACAGCCTCAAAGCGGAAACAACTCAGATGCGTTTCTCCGGGCGAAGGTGAAACCCGCGGTGGAGCGTCTATACCGTGGGATGTTGCTGGGCGGTGAGAAGGAACCAGCTCCTGATGGCTGCGGCAACCCAGATGACGCTCCCTCCACACAGTCGTGCAGAGTGGAAAAAGCCCACCCTTAAACGTTATACACTGCATGATTCCACCCACATAACGTTCTTGAAATGATGACACTAGAGAAGTGGGGAAAAGAGGAGCGTTTGCCAGAGGTTAAGGGGGTAACAGATGCAGTCGTATAGGGCATCACGAGGTCCTGGTGGTGACGGAAACGTTCCGTGTCTGCACCGTATCCATGCCACTGTCCTGGCTGTGATACTGTCCTGTAGTTTAGTGACTTGGTACCATTAAGGAAAACTGAGTAAACGGTATAGGGGATCTCTCTGAATTATTTCTTACAATTGCATGTGAATCTACAGTTATTTCAAAATAAAAAGGCCACGCATGTTACGATTTCACCTGTATGACATTCTGGAAAAGGGAAATGTACAGGAATGGAAAACAGAGCTGGGGGTGGGGCTGACTTGTAGCTAAAAACAAAGGGGCATGAGGAAAGTTTGCGGAGTGATAAAAATGTTCTACATCTTCATTACGGTGCTAGTTACATGACTATGTTGTTATCAGAACTCAAAACTATACACTAAAAGAGATGTTTTATACTGTATGTAAATTATACCTCAATATATCTGTTTTTTAAAAAGATCATTTGCCCAAAGTGGTGATTTTTCACCATCTTTTTAGCCTCTGAACACTTTATCCAAAGAAAAATCTTACATTGATTTTTTTAAAAATCTGTAAAACAGATAAAAATGGGGTCTCCACTTGAATTGAGCAGGGGACACCTGTTGGTTTACTTCCTCCCCACCTCACCCCCACCCCTGGCAGGCCCAGCATCCTGGAAGAGCTGAAAACGACTGTTTTAAGCCACACAAAGCAGGGTTGTTGGACCCTCTGGTTCTGTGAGTTGTGGGATCCGAGGGGGCAGCTTGAGGAAAATGGCTTCAATCCATGAGCTGGGTTTTCTATTCAACGTGGAAACTGTGAAGCAGCTCCATACGCCAGCGTGTGAGGTCAGGAGTCTCCACCGTGAGCTGAGAGCTGCGGTCCGTGGTGCAGAGAAGGGCTGGCGGGCAGCGGTGACATTACACGCTCCGTGTGCCACTGACAGCACAGCTGAGCTCCACGTGAGGAAGCCAAAGGCACTCAAATAAAAACTGAGGACCCGGGCAAGGCTGCCTTGGCAGCTGATGGCAGAGAAGGCCATGTGAATGAGCCCAGGGAGAGCAAGCTGGGGTCACTGCAAGTGGGACAGCCTCTGCCAGCTGTACTCACCACACACCATTTCTGTCTGTCCCTCACGCTCAAAGGACCTTGAGAGTTGCTTATCTTACAATTACCTTAGAAGCAAGAGGCTCTCATGGATGTCTACATTTTTCAGTTTCATCCTTGAAGAGAATGTTCCAGAAGAGGATTCCCATGGGTTCTTCTGGGATTTGCTCCATCACCACTGAACCAATACGTTCTGGATGATCTCGGTGAATCCTGGCCGCTGGGCTTTCCCCTAGCTGTGCAGCTGCCACCTGGATAATCTTCTCTTGGGTACTTTTCTTTTCCTGAGTCAGTTTTAGGTGATGGAAATTCGTGGATTTGGTGTTGACAAGGAGGGTTTCCAGAGAACTGTCTTCCTAGAGTCAAGGGGCAGAGCCAGGCCACTCACTTCTACCAGCCAGGAACCGGGGGATGGGACCACCCTCCTTTGCCAGGCTCACAGCTTCTTTGGATACCTTCCATCCCTGGTAGACATATGCTGCAAAAGAATGTGTTTGGAGATCGAAGTTGCCTGGTCACCATGGTGATGAAGGCATGCTACCTGCATGGCACAGGCTGTCCTACATATATTAATATTTAGCAGTAGCTATTAGCTAGGCTGCAGTTCCATTCAGTTGTGGCACATTACTGGCTAGAATCAGCATCCTGAAGGAGACACAGTCCCCAGAGAAAAGCCTAGAAGAGATTTTGGTGAGGTCTTCAGACCTCCCTGTGGCACAGTCCACTCCTCCTAACCAGCCTGATTTCAGGGAGGCAGATGGTTGGGCAACCCTGCCCTGGATCTGGAATCAGAAGTTCTGAGGCCTCGTCACTTGGAAGCTGGTTCCATGTGTTAGGCACTTTGCCAGGGGCATGTAATCTCCTCTGGCTCCTCCTAACAACCCACAAATTCAGGAATCCTTGTCCTTGTTTTACAGGCAGGAACTGGGGCTCAAAGAAGGCAGGTAAGTTGACCAGTATATGGCAGAGCTATGAATACAGTCAGTCTTACTTTTAAGTTCTGACTGTACCCTCTCCAGTTCTCTGGGTTTTTTTTTAATCTGAAAAGTGGGGATAACCAAAGGTCCCATCCTTCTTGGTAAGTTCAAAGAAAAATTAGGAACAGACACGGGACAGAGTGTAGACATGGCTGGCTGCAGCTGCGGACACTGGAGTGGTAAGAGAGGGAGGGCAGGTCCGTTAGTGGGGTGAGAGAAGGCTCCGCGTACTGAAGAGTGGAGGGTGCGAGACTTCCCAGGCCAGGAGTGAGGAATCAGCCCAGAACAGAATGGCAGAACAGTGGGCTGGGAACAGAGTGCACCCAGGAGCCTAGCATGTGGCTCTCAACATGTGGCAGGTAACATTTCACAAGTGTGGAAAGAAGGTAGAGTCTTCCAGCAGTGGTGTTGGAATGACAGGCCGTCTATGAAGAATGACAAAGAGAATAGCAACCCAAACTGAGGGCTTACTATGTCCAAGTCACTGCTTTATAGCATCACCTTATTGACATCTCACCACATACTTAGGAAACACAGGCTATGGTTATTTCCATTTCACAGAAGAGGAAACCAGGACACAGAGAGTGTAAGCAACTTTCCCATGTCACACAGCTTATATTCACACCCAGTTGTCTTTGGATGCCCAAGGCCAGGCTGTTAGCCACTGTTATAAAATATGGCTAGGACTCCATCTCCCTCCTCATATCAGAGTAAATCTCCCCAAAAGTGAATTTCTTAATATAAGGTATAAAATCATATAAGTTTCAGAGGAAAACATGGGTGAATATTTTATAATCTTCAAGAGGAAAAGGGCTTTGAAACATGATGTGAAAGCTAGAAACCATAAAGGAAAAGATTGAGAAATCTGGCTATGAAAAATTTTAAAACTTCTCTTTTAACAGTAGAATACCATAAACAAAGGCAAGTAATTTAATCACAACCTGAGAAAACATACTTAACATTACACATTACAAAGTCCTAAAATCCTAAATAGATAAAAAGTTCTTAGAAATCAATGAGAAAAATTGACCCAAGAATGAAAAGGACATAAACAAGCATTTCATGGAAGAGGAAATACAATATGAAATTATGAACCTCACTAATTAAGAAATTAAAATCAAAACAGTGACATTTTCATCCATAATAATTACAAATATTTTTTAAATGACTGATGCCTGATAATGAGGGGAGGACACCATGTCTGCCCATATACCATTGATGGGCAAGTTGGCAATATCCTAAAATGTGCCTATTCTTCCACGCAGAAGTCCGACTTCTGGGAAGGTATGCTACAAAACTTCCCAGACAAGCTCATTAAGATGCACATGCAAGGATATTTTTACTGAAGGAGTTTATAATAGTGAAAACCCAGAGATAACCATAAAGTCAGTCAATAAATTATGGTACATCCAAAAAATGAAATGATGAATAGTTTATGAACTGACTTTGAAAAATGGCCAAGACGTATTGTTAAGAAACAAATTGCAGGAAAGTATGTCCAGTGTGCCCCATTTTTATTCATACTATTAAACTCATAATGTTTTAAGATGGTGTATACATAGGACGTAATCAGAAAGACCATTTCTGGTGATTATCACAGGGGGATTTTTGAGGGGCTCTCACATTCTGTGTAGTTCAGCTCTGCATGTTCAAAGTATTTTGAAGCTGGAATCACAGTTGTAATCATCATAATAACAAAAATGTAAATAACCATGGGTTATTAACATTCCCCTAACACACCACTGTGCCTCTGTACAATGCTTGGGAGACCAGGCATTCCCTCTTAAGTGGGATGAAGATCTTTTGATGAGTTTTTTCATAGCCTTCAAGAACCCTAAGTGGACAGGGCGTGAGAGCTTCCTGCTCCAGCTCTCTGTCTCAGTTCCTGCCAAAAACCACATTTCAAGGACTCAGATAACCCAACCTCACAGCAAAAAAGAAAAATAAAGAACACCTGTAACAGTTTCACTGCCGTTTCTGTTATTAGTCTGCTAAAGCAGAGAGAAAAAAAAGGCATTTTCACCCTTTAACCAAGTACCTTTCTCTCAACTTCCCGGCATTTTCTATTCCTTCATTCATGTGCTGTGGCCACCCACTTCCTCTCTCTCTCTTTCACTTTCTCACACTCTCTCTCTTTCTTTCTCAGAGAAATAAATAAGCTTTTACTTCTGTATATCCTACTCACTGTGTGATAAATCTTTCTCCCCCGTGTATGAATTCCACACCCTTTCACCTAGCACAGCCTTCTGGAAGGCACAACTATGCTTTCTCATACATTATGCTTCAGACCCTCTTCCGCTGCCTGCTGGGGGAAAGGGGCAGATGGAAACTTGGTGAGTCTATAAGGAACCTTGGAGCCAGAGTTGATAGAGAAAACCTCACAACTCTTCTGTAGAGGCCACCAACAGCCACAGACCTTGAAGAATCAAAGATTAAGTTCATTAGTCACAGAAAGTCCAAACCAGTCACCAAAACTAAGCCCCACACCACATATCTGAAGGTAGAATATGGAATCAGGGGTGGTTGAGCCTCCTTTGAACCCTGGAACAGACACTTGTGCATGCACTGAGCGATGGAGACCTGGCCACGTTCAAAGAGTCAAGCAATAACGAGTGAATTATTTATTCAAGCCCCAAACAAAACTAAGTCATAATCATTAATACTGCAACAGACTAACTCCTGGCTCGTTGACATGGACCATTAGCTATCCCTGGTGCATACTGTGAGAAACACCATCCTTCTAGAATGCCAAGATTAGGGACTGGAGCTAACGCAGCAATTTCTGCCATAATGGGAATCTGAATAATATAAATAATTAACATTCATAAATGGTGTGCAATGATCTCAATCCTCCTATCTTATCTAAGCCTTACTGAAGATAGTACTTGTAACATCTACACGTTTTTCACCTTTTCTCCCTCTCTCTACTTTGGTGGGTATGTTAAATGAGAGAACTGTCTGAGAAAGGGGATGGAAAGAGAGCAGAAAAATAAACATCCATACAAAGGATGGCCAGCTGCCAAGTAACCAAAAGCCACCCAGCCTGTGTAGCGTAACCATCCTTCTAAGCCACTTGCCATGTTTTAAGCAGATACTGTTGATATCAGACCCAGCAGTAATGGAGCTTTTGTTCCTAAACTGCACATCCAAAAGAGGCACACAGTTTTATTTTTGGTTTACATACTCCCACATGTTACATTTATTTAATGTTTCCATTATAAGACTTTCGAAAGAAGTGAAAATCTATTAAATATCAATTTGCCAACTATAGCATGGAACTACTGCCAACTGTAGCTAGTACTGACATGGCCTACACAGAGTGTGTGACCTTTTGGAATATTCAGATTGCTTTCCCAGGTACCCACAAGTGGAAGGAGAAAGGAAATATGCCAGATAAATGCTGTTTCCTCTCTTGTCCACCTCTTCACCCCATGGTTTAATTTCAAATGTCCTGTGCCTTGAGACAAAATTCTACAGCACTGGTAGGATCAGAGATAAGACTTAGAGTTTTCAAGTTCATAGCAGGAGCTTAAGTTGGCAGTAATTTGAACCTGCTTGGAGTATAGAGCTGTAAAGTCTACAAAATGGGAAAAACTAAGAGCTTATACTTATTTGACTTTACAGTCCGATTTCATTCCTTACATACACCATGTGAGGTAGACGGAGCTGGTACTGTCATCCCAATATTATAGAAGAGGTTACTGAAACTTACAAAGGTTCAAGTTCAAAGGCCTTAATTCACAACCATGCTTTAAATTCAAGTCTTGTAACTTCAAGGCCAATGCTATTTCTATGACTCCGTTTCATTGTTTGCCATTGTCCCCAAAGGGGGCTAAATGTGGCCCCTTATCAGATACTGTTTCTCTTTTATTTCTGCTACCCTGACCCTTTATCTAACTCTGAAGTCCTCTCTGATCCTTTTTCCTCCAACCTATTTTTTATTTTCATTGTGATGAAATACATACAATATAAAATTTACCATCATAACCATTTTTAAGAGTATAGCTCAGTGATAGTAAGTACATTCACATTGCTGTGTAAGAGCACACACTATTCTTCAATTGATTGGTGGATTTTAAATTAAAACAACAAAGAAATTATGGGCTTTAGAGCTTGTCTCTCTTTTCCACAAAACAAATGGAATAAGTGGTTTTAATAGGTAAGGCATAAATACCTGGTCTAAGTTGCCCCTCTGGATAGCTCCAGTCACCTGTTGACTGGGTCCCTCCCTCTAGGCCCCACTGGCCCCATTCACCATTCAGCAATGTTGGGTTCAGTCCCTACAACCCTGTCTTGGGCATGTCTTGGGCATGTTGGCCCCCAGACCAAAAATTTGATGATTCCTAATATTCTATAGAAGAAAGTCTATGCTACTTGGGTTAGTACTCATTAATCTTTATACAGCAACTCCAATACTGTGACACTGTTTTACTCACCCATTCATTGCTAAGCCCCTTCTCTTTTGTCACCTTCTTTTATAAAGGTTGAAAAATCTAAGGATTTCACTTTTTCACCTTCACGGTCTTTCTTGCAGCTATGAATGACTTAAAGAAAACTTTTATATTTCTGATAATAAGAACCATAGCAACTTAGGCCACCTCTTCATCTTTCTTTGTGTCTTGAATGAATATGTAATGCTGGGAACTATGCAGCCATCTTGTGACTATGAAGCAGCAAGCATGAAAGACTGACAGGGCTTTGATGACATCATTAAGCCCCTGCCCCAACCCTGGACTGCCTACCTCCAAACTTCTTAAGAGAAAAAAAATCATCCTTTATTTGTTTAAGCCTCTGTTAGTCTTCTGACTGAGTCATTAACTGATACATACACTCTTTCTCTAAAAATATAAATAGATAAACAGACAAATCACTGTGTTGCAAAATGATTTAGTCCATGAGTATCATGGCTACTGAAACCATTTGGCAAAAGTTGATGGCAGAATTTTATAACAGAGGATCAGGCTGACAACATCTGAATCTCCTGATCAAACTTAAACTCACAAAAAGAACAATTAGACAATTATGTGCACCTAACATGTATTATTGTGAGTACATAGCACTAATCATGAAGAGTTTTTGCCAAAAATTGGCATGGAATCTGACCAAACTCCTAGGGCTAATTACAAAATTACAGGAACTACTAGGGAACCAGGAACAAGTTAAACACTAGTATGGGATGTCATAAGAGCAATCCAGAATGTGGAAAATTATATAGAGCATGTCACACTTCTTCAACAGATAAAGTGTGAGGGGGGAAAAAGAGGAAACATATTGGTTTAAAAAATTAAGAGACATATTAACCAAATGCAATGTGTTAACCCTATTATGCATTACTTTTTGTGTAATGTATTGGTTTAAAACAAACCTACAATTAAAAACTTTTGTCAGAACAATCTGAGGAATTTGAACACTGACTGGATGTTTGACATTAATGAGGGATGAATGTTAATTTTTTAGCTATAACAAGAGTATTGTGGTGATATTTTTAAAAAACTGAGTCCTTGTCTTTCAGATACTTCAGTAGAATTCCAATTAATAAAGATAGAAAGAATGATGAAAATAGCAAATCACTATGTGAAAAACACCATAATAATAATTGTTGCAGACAATGATCATTAATAGATGCTACATTTAGTGAGTAAAAGAAAAAAATAGGACATATATGTGGTTTCAAAATATCTTTCCACAATTGCAAAGGGAAAAATAGAACCTTACAGAGAAATCGGCAGTCACCATCTGTATTTGTATCCTATTGCTGCTATAACAAATTTCCACAAAAATTTTAGTGGCTTAAAACAACACAAATGTATTGTCTTGCAGTTCTAGAGGCCAGTAGTCTAAAATGGGTCTTACTGGACTACAATCAAGGTGTCAGCAGGGCTGCCTTCCTTCTGGAGGCTCTAGGGAGGGAGATCTTGTTTCCCTGCCTGTCACAGCTTCTAGAGGATGACTCAGTCCTTGGCTTATGGCCCTCCATCACTCTGACCTCTGCTTCCATCAACATACCTCCTTCTCTGACTCTGACTCCTATGCCTCTCTCTTTCACTTACAATAACTCTTATGATTACATTGGGCCCATCTGAATAATCCAGGATAATTTCCCAGTTTGAGTCTGTTTGGGTGCTATAAAAAAGTACTATAGACTGGGTGGCTTATAAAAATCAGAAATTTCTTTCTTGCAGTTCTGGAGGCTGGAAGCCCAAGATCAAGGTGCTGACAGATTCAGTGTCTGGTGGTGTCTTGTTTCCTAGTTCATAGCGTCTTCTCTCTGCAGCCTCACATGGTAGAAGAGCAAGAGCGCTCTCTGGGGTCTGTTTTATAAGAGCTCCACCTTCAGGATCTAAACCCATCCCAAAGGCCCAACCTCCTCATACCATCACATTGGGGGTTAAGATTTCAACAAATGAATTTTGTGGGGACACAACATTCAGTCTATGGCACTTCCCATCTCAAGATCTTTAACTTAATCACATTTGCAGTATCGATTTTGTCATGTAAAGTGGCATATTCATAGGTTTTGGGTATAAGGACATGGACACCTTTGGGGGATATCATTATTCTGCCTACCATACCACCTTCCCCAGGTGATCAGAGCATTAACACTTATGGTAATGAGACATAGCAATACCTGTGGCTGCTGCTATGATGCTCTGCAAAGGGCATAGCATTATTTCTGTGGTGTTCTTGCCAAAAACATATGACCTCAATCTAATAATGAGGAAACACTAGACAAGTCCAGATTGAGGGAGATTTTAGAAAATATTATAACTGCCAGTGTTCTTCAAACAGGCCTAGTCATGGAAGACAAAAAAAGACTGAGGCACTGTCCCAGATGTGAGGAGACTAAGGACACATGACAATTAACTGTAATTAAATGTAGACTCCTGACAGGGATGCTGGAATTGAAAAGAACATTGGTTGGACAGTTGATGAAATCTGAATAGGGTTTACAGAATAGTTAATAATATCATAGGAATGTTAATTTCCTCATTTTGATTAATATAATCTGGTTATATAAGATACTGACTTTTAGGGAAGCTAGGTGAAAGTTGTACAAAAAAATGATTGCACTATTTTTGCAACTTTTTTGAAGGCTAACATCATTTCAAAATGAAAATGTAAATGTTCTTAATTAAAAACTACAAACAGATCAAAATACTTTTAAATGAAATTATATCCTAACTCAGATTTACTTTAAAATAACCTAGGAAGGGGAAGGAGGGACATAGATGAGGTTAGAGACAAAATTTAATAGACCATATGTTGATAATTATTGAACATGAGTAATGAGTATGTGAGTTCCTTATATTATTCTATTTTGAATATATTTGAGCTTTTTCCTTATAAAAATTCAATAAAAATAAGAAGACATTGTGAATGCACAACAGTTATATAAAACAAATAAATTGAACAGTAGCTTAAAACATTCCACAACAAAAAACTAATCTACCTGGTTTACCAATAAGATAAAGAAACATATAATTTTATAAAAATGATTTAAAAATACAAAAAAAAAATTTACACATAACTAACATAAATCAGATACCAAAATCTGACAAATAATGAGAAAGAAAATTACAGGCCAATCTCACTCGTGAAAATATCAACAGATGCAAAAATACTGAGCAAAGTATTAGTAAAGTAAATCCATGAATATTTAAAAACATTAATACATAATGATTAAGTTGGGATTAATCCAAGAAATGCAAAGTTCATTTAACATTATAAAATCAATTAAGGTAATCTGCCACATTAACAAATTAGAGAAAATTTATATTATTTATATTATCATCTCAATAGATAAAGAAAAACACATTTAATAAGTTTCAACATTCATTCATGATCAAAACTCAGTATTTCAGATTGAAGAAAACTAGACATATGATGACTAAATGCAATACATAATGTTTGATTGGCACTTAGTTCAGGAGAAAATTATTATAACAGACATTATTGGGGAAATTTACAAAAGCGGAAAATGGACTATATATAATAATATATCAATGCTAAATTTCTTAACTTTGATGACTGTTATCATGGTTAGTAAAGAAAATTTGCTTTTTCTTGGGAATTACACACTGAAGCACTTAGGGGTAAAGAAGCATGGTGTCCGCAACTTACTCTCAAATTATTTTAAAATAATAAGTGTGTGTGTATAGAGAGTGCAAATGTAGCAAAATGTTAACAATTGGTGAATCTCAGGAAAGGATATACCAGAGTTCTTTGTATTGTTTGCTTAATAATTCTTCTGTATGTTTGAAATTGCTTAGAAATAAAGTCTTAAAAGAGTCTACTATATGGTAAGAATGTAGTGGATGCTAAGGATTCATGAATTAATTTTAAAATATATCAAACAAAGAACTTTTAGCAACTAGAAGTACAAGAAAATCTCTTCAACTTGATAAAGTAGCTGAAAAAACAAACAACAACTACAACAAATATAGCAGGGACATTTGCCATTTACCAAACAGCTGTATGCACACTATTTCATTTTCCAAACATTGTATTTTTTTTCCCCTTTGCCTCACTGCACTGGCTAGAACTTCCAATTGCAATGTTGAACTAAAGTAGGGGATAGAAAGCACCCTTGTCTTGTTTCTGATATTAAAAAGAATTGTTTCTATCATTTCATTGTTATATATGATTTTTGTTTATATGTGCAGATACGCTTTATCAGGTAAAGGAAATTCCCTTCTACTTCCATTTTGCCTATTAAAAAAACCCAAAGCACTATATTTACTAAAATTAATAAGAGCACTTAGTGAAGTCACTGGCTATAAAACATAGAAAAATTGTACTTCTACATACCTACAACAATTTTGAAGATATAATTTTAAAGGTAGCATTTACAATACATCAAAAAAATTTTAAATACCTAGCAAAAAATCTAATTAAATATGTGCATGATTTGTATGGTGACAATTATAAAATTTTACTGAAACCACTAAAGATCTAAATAAGTTGAGGAACGTAACATGTTTATGTATTAAAACAGTGGTTCTTCAATTTTTGGTCTCAGTATCCATTTATACTCTAAAAAATTAGAGGACTCCCAAAGAAATTTTGTTTATGTGGACTAAATCTACCAGTACTTACAATATTAAAAGTTAAACTTAAGAATTAAAAAAAATACTAATTCATTTAAAAATAACAACAAATCCATTATATGCTAACATAAAAAACATTCATGTATTTTAAAAAAACTATTTAAAAAAATAGTGAGGTAGGTAACTATACCGCATCTAGCAGAAAGCAGGCCCCTGAGCAAGAATAGTCCTCATCCCCACCCTACCAACGCAGCCCCATCTTCACTTCCGGCTGGATCAAGTCCACTTCCGGCAGGTTGGGCCCACTTCTGGTAGGTCAGGCCACCTTCTGGAGGATCAGATCAATTCCGGAACACAGTGTAGCGTGGGCTTCTGGTGGATCAGGACCATTTCCGGCAGAGCAGGCTCACTTCCGGCAGGTCAGGTTCCGGCTGGATCAACCTACTTCCGGAGGGTGAGGACGGCATGAGGTAGCCGATGCTTGGGTCTCAGTCACTTCTGTAAACTGTGAGTGTTTGGATGTCTCCCACTTTGGAGAGGTTGGGAGAAGGTGAAGACCTGTACTCTCGTCCAGATTGCTTGGGAAGAAGGAAGGACCGGCCCTTCCACTGCACCCCACAGTCGTCTCCACCTGGCTAGAGCCAGGAGAGAGGGAGGCCGGAAGGATTGTAGCCAGGCTTTCCAGGTATTGCTGCTGGTGCTGCTGCTATGGCTACGGTGCTGCTACTACTAACAGTACTTCTGTGTCTACTAATGACTGCCGGCATGTATGAGCCCTAACTATGTGCTCAGCGCAGTAGGAAGAGATTTTAAATTCTCATTTAATCCTCTCATCAACTTTAAGGGGTGTAGGTGTTAAAACCATGTTTACAGGTTAAGAAAGCGAGATGCAGAGAAGTCAGGTACCTTACCCAAGGCCCCTCAACTAGCTACAAAACAGGGCTGATCTGAACTTTTCTTTAAGTCCCTGGGATCATACATTCCAGCTGCTGTCATAAAATGGGGGCAGTCATGTTTTTATCAGCTGCAGAACCCCTGGCTTTCAGGGGAAAAGCCAGCTCCTCATCAGGATAGAAAAAATATTCTTTTGATAGCCTAGAGCCTGTGAAGGTACTTAGGAGCCTGTATCGATAACCAGAAAAGTCACATATTTTGTGACCCAGCCATTCTACTACTAGGAATGTGTCCTGAGGAAATCATCAGAGACAGGAGTACACATCTGTTCCCAAGGATGCATACTGGGGCAGTCTATAAGTGAAAAAGTGAAAAATACCCTCGAGTCCAATAATAGAGGGCTGGTTAAATTATACATATAGTTTTACATACATACCTATATTATAATCATTGCTAAGATGTGTTGAGTGCTTACCATGTGCTACTGTTGTTTCAAGAGCTGTACATGCATTCACTCATTTAATCTATGTGAGAGGACAATGTGATCCTTACAAAAAGAGTGCAGAGGAATATTTATATGACTTGAGAAAATGTCCATGATTTATTGTTGAATGAAAAAAGCATATTACAAAACTATATTTTAAAACTATACAGATGCAAAAAGGCAGTAATTAGGACTAAAACGTGGAATTACTGTTTTTATTTTCTTTCTTTGTGACCAAATTTTCCACCATAATAATCATCTATTATTTTTTTAAAAATCAATTTAAAAATCAATACATTATCAAGGTATTAGACTGCGCCTGAGAACCGGATGCCCAGCAGTGTCAGGTGTCCCCAGGAGGTGAGGCCACTCACTGATAAACAAATAGGGGAGTGAGCCCAGCTGGCGCCATGGCCAGGGAGCCAATGACCCCTGAGGCTGACCATGAGAGCTCTTGGCAAAGTGAGTAGATCCAACCCGTGTCCCCAACTACTGCGGGCCCTGCCCACTTCCCTATTTGCTCAGAAGCTCTGCTGCTGTGACGCCCTGGCATGGGGCCTGGGTCACCCGGGAGGGCTCCAGTTATTCTGGCCAGCACTAAAAACAGTTACAGAGGCTGACAGTCTCAGGACTCTGATCAAAGGTCTTATTCCAGCTTTGAGAGGCATTCACTGTCTGGCTCCTGCTGACTTCTTGGTCCAAGTTTTCCCTGACTCCACAGCCCTTCACTCGAGAGGGGCCATTTCCTCCTAGCTTTCCCCTGTTCCCGGGGTGCATTTTCCTCCTTGTCCACATTTTCCAAACTTTCCTTTCCCATACTCTGCTCCAAAAATATCTTTTCTTCGTTCCAAGCCTACAGATGATGCTGACAAAACTGATGATAGTGTTGATGAAACTGCTATAAATTTAGGTGTAATGGCAGTAATAGCGATCATAACAGCTACCATTTATTTAGCCCTGACTATGTGTTGAATCCTATTAGATGCGTGTAGCTCCTCTGTGAGCAGACAGTAGTGGCCTTCTTTACAGATAAAAATTCTAAAGGCTCAATGAGGTGAAGTACCTTTTCTGAGGTCTCACAATCAAGAAATGGTGGAAACAAACTTCAAACCCAGGTCTGTCTGCACAAATCACAAAGCACGTCCACATCCATGACCTCCCCAAATCTGTGAGGATGGCTGGGCAGGTATGACCATCCCTGTTTTACAGCTGAGGAATCCGAGTCTGGTTGCTGGTAAGTGGTAGTGGGGGAAGGGAGGCTGAGAATTCAGGTCTCCTGGAGCTGCCTAGGTGCAGACGACACTGATTATGCTGACAGACTTGCTACACTGACTTGCTGTGGATTCATATCAGTCTGGGATGCAGAATTTCATCTACTCTCTTAAAAGCAATTCTGCATTCATCAGTGCCCAGGAAAGTCCCTGATGGAAAAGTCACCTTGTGAATGGAATGTCAGATATGTGTATATGTTTGTGATATATGTGAATATATATAAAACAGTCTCATGAACAAGCATCTGCCAATAAGCCAAGTTTAAAGTGATTTAAGGTTAAATTTAAGAAGAAATAAACAATTTTGCTCCTTTTTCTAGAAATACAAACAAACCAGCAAAACCCACTCAGGTCCCATGAATGGGGTATTGAAGTTGTCCCATTGTAAAGGTGTGACCTTCGATTCCTGCTCTGTGGACCTACAGCTGTGAGGAGTCCTGTGTTCAAGAGCGAAAGTGCGGATGAGCCAGCGAACAGTGATTACCTGCGGGTCTGAGCAGCTTGTCCCCATACCCTGCAGTTGCAGACTGTCACATGAAATATCTGATCTATTTCTTCCTGACAAAATACTCCTGGGCCATGGATTTGTTGTGTTGCACTCCGAAGGCAGTCCCAGCCCTGTGGTTTGCCTCTTCCCTACATTTCTGTACGAATATACTTGGTTCTTTGTTTACTTAGGCTTGGCAACTTTCAGTCAATGTTCCAGGAGAGGCATAAAGTGGCCCGGAAGTGGAATGAATTTTCTGGAAACCCTGGAGCCAGATCCTTTGGTTTCACCTGTCACTAGGACTGTGGGGGCTCAGACCACTTTCAGTAGCCCTGAGCTCAGCTAACCCCTACTCCAGGCTTGGCAAGGAGGAAGAGTGCTCCAAAGGCATAGATCTAACTTGAGGAACTACATTGAAAAGATTGCAATAAACACAGTCTACACACACACCTGACATTCTTTTTTTTTTTAGAGGATGAAGCTGGCATTCATATGATTACACTTTTTTTTTTTTTTTTGAGACAGAGTCTCACTTTATTGCCCAGGCTAGAGTGAGTGCCCTGGCGTCAGCCTAGCTCACAGCAACCTCAAACTCCTGGGCTCAAGCAATCCTACTGCCTCGGCCTCCCAAGTGGCTGGGACTACAGGCATGTGCCACCATGCCCGGCTAATTTTTTCTATATATATTAGTTGGCCAATTAATTTCTTTCTATTTATAGTAGAGATGGGGTCTCGCTCTTGCTCAGGCTGGTTTCGAACTCCTGACCTCTAGCAATCCGCCCACCTCAGCGTCTCAGAGTGCTAGGATTATAGGCATGAGCCACCACACCCGGCCTAGATTACACTTTTTGTTTAGTTTTTTTTTGTATACATGAGGGTTGATTGAATTAAAGAATTGACATCTTTTTTACAGGTGATCTAGATAGCAGGCCAGTGAATGTGTTCCTGCACTTTGAGCAATTCACGTAAATATGTAGGACTGGAACCATATTTTAAAATGCACTTATTAAGTTTGATAAGGGAATTCTCCTGTGAATTTCTTTAAAGTAAGGACTCTTTTTAAAGTAATTAGCCCCTAAATTTATTGTAACAGCTTTATTGAGATATCATATATTTTACAATTCATCCATTTTAAAGCGTGCAAATCAATGATTTTTAATATATTCAGCATGTGTGACCATCACTACAATCCATTTTAGAACTTTTTTTTTTTTTTTCAGACAGTCTATCACTCTGTTGCCCAGGCTAGAGTGCCGTGGAGTCATCCTAGCTCATAGCAACCTCAAACTCCTGGGCTCAAGCCATCTTTCTGCCTCAGCCTCCCGAGTAGTAGGACTACAGGCATGCGCCACCATGCCCAGCTAACTTTTTCTATATATTTTTAGTTAGCCAATTAATTTCTTTCTATTTTTAGTAGAGACGTGGTCTTGTTCTTGCTCAGCCAGGTTTCAAACTCCTGACCTTCAGTGATCCTCCTGCCTTGGCCTCCCATAGTACTAGGATTACAGGGGTGAGTCACTGTGCCCAGCCCATTTTAGAACATTTGCATCACCCCCAAAAGAAGCCCTGTACCTTTTAGCTATCATTCCCGAATCTCTTCACCATACCTCCCAGTCCTGAAGCAACCACTAATCTTTCCATCTGTATATTAGTAGATTTTCCTGTTCTGGACATTTCCTATAAATGGAATCATACAATATGTGGTCTTTTGTAACTGGCTTCCTTCATTTAGTGTAATGATTTCAAGGTTCCTCCATGTTGTGGCATGTATCAGTACTTCATTCCTTTTTAGGACAAATAATATTCAGTTGTATTGATACATTATTAATACATTTTGTTTATCCATTAGTTGATGGACATTGGGTTCTTTCCACCTTTGGGTTATTACGAATAATACTGATATAAACATTTATGGGCAAATTATTATGTGAACACATGTTTTTAGTTCTCTTGGAAATATACCTAGGAATGTGTTAAAATAATTAGTAGGAAGGCCATTAGGCTGGGACAGCTCCAGCACTTTGGATTCCTATGTAAGCAAACTGTGTAACAGAACCCAACGCAATGTAAACAGTAGAATGAAACTTCAGTTTAACCAATCAGAAACCACCAACTAACCTCTAACTAGGGACTTTCCACTTTAACCAATCAAATATTTTCTTTGTCTTGCTGCCACAAACACCTTATAAAAGTTTCCCCTCACACCCCTCGCTGAACTGCTTGTGGCCTGGTGCTGCTGGACTCATGAATCACTCAGTGCTCAAATAAACTCGTGAAAATTTTAATATGCCTTGGTTTATTTTTTAACAAGTGGAATTGCTGGGTCAAATGGTATAATAGCTGTATGTTTACCATTTGGAGGAGCTGCCAGACTATTTTCCAAAGTAGATGCACCATTTTACATTCCCACCAGCAGTGTATGAGGGTTTTGCTTTGTCCACATTCTCACGAACACTTGTTATTATCTGGCTTTTTGATTAAAGCCATCAAAATGGGTGTGAAATAGCATCACATTGTTATTTTGCTTTGCATTTCCCTGATGGTTAGTTACGTTGAGCATCTTTTCATGTGCTCGTATGTTTGCATATCTTCTTTGAACAAATATCTATTGAGACTCTTTGTCCACTTTTTAATTGGGTTATTTGTCTTACTGAGTTGTAAGAGATCTTTCTATGTTCTAGATACAAGTCCCTTATTGGATATATGATTTGCAAATGTTTCTTCCATTCTGTTATTATGTGTGCTGTCTTTTCACTTTTCTGGATAGTGTCCTTTGAAGCACAGAAGTTTCTAGTTTTGATGAAGTCCAACTTATTTTTTCTTTTGTCTTTCAGACTTTTGGTGTCATATCTCAGAAACCATTGCCAAATCCAAGGTCATGAAGATTTGCTCCTTTGTTTTCTTCTAAGAGTTTTCTAGTTTTAGCTCTTAAATTTAGGTCTTTGATTCATTTTTAATAAATTAGGAGTCCAAGTTCATTCTTTTGCATATGGATATCTAGTTGTCCCAGCACCGATCGTTGAAAAGATTATTCTTTCTCTTATTGAGTTGTTCTGGCCCTCTTGTCAGTTGACTATAAATGTGAGAATTTGTGGATTCTCGGTTCTATCCCATTGACTTAATGTCTCTCTTCATGCCAGTACCACACTGTCTTGATTACTGTAGAGATGTTGGTTTTGAAATCAGAAATGTGAGTCTTTCAGCTTTGTTCTTCTTTTTCAATATTGTTTTAGCTATTCTAGGTACCTTGAATTTCCATGTGAATATTAGGATTAGCTTGCCCATTTTTGTAAAGAAGCCAGCTGGGGGACTGACAAAGATTGTCTTAAATCTGTAGTCACTTTGGGCAGTATTGCCATCTTAACAATAATTAGTCTTTTGATCCATGAACATAAGATATCTGTCCATTTATTTAAATTTTCTAACATTTTTCAACAGTTTTGTAGTTTATGCAATATAAGTTTTATACTTATTTTAAATTTATTCCTAAGTATTTTATTCTTTTTTTTTTCTTTCTTTTTTTAGGGTCTAAGTCCCAGAGCACCAACACGGTGGCCTCTATTGGGACAAAGACCCTAAGTATTTTATTCTTTTTGATTATATTATAAATGGAATTATTTTCTTAATTTTATTTTTAGATTGCTCATTTCTAATGTACACAGAATACAATTGATTTTCATTTTTTGTGCTTATATCCTACAACCTTGTTGAACCTGATTATTAGTTCTAATAGTTTTTTAATGATTTCTTAGGATTTTTCTGTACACAAGATCACGTCATCTGCAAATATAGTTTTTCTTCTTCCTTTCCAAACTGGAGGCCTTTTATTTCATTTTCTTACACTCTTAAATTTTAAAAAGTAAATCCTATGTTCACATTTTGGTTTGCTTTAAACAAAGTTCAATGTCAATTATAACTCAGTAAAGCTGTTTTAAAGGAAATAATTTAACTTCCCTTAAAATCTTCAGATGTCAGAGGGGGAGCTGTTAATACATCGACCCATTTCCTTTTACATTTTTTATAGGTATATTTAGATACTTAGATATAAATATAATTGGGATTACACTGTATTTTACAATCCCATTTTCAGGAACTCAGTGCACAGTCAAGCCCTTCTCAGGATTAAGAAGCTTTATGAACATTTAAAAAAAATCATAGCCCTATTGTGTGAGGGTGTCCTGGTGGAGGATCTGTGGGTCCAGCTTCACATAGTGGACCCCTATACCTCTGGGGGTGCCTTGTGGTCTCGGGGACAATGCAGTGCCCAATTCCCTGCATCCTTCCCATGGGGTAAAAATGAGGGTCACATGGCTGCCTGGATTTCTTGAGCTTTTTTAATGTCCACATACCCCAAATGTCTGTTTTTTTCTGCTACTCTTTAATCCATAGTTGAGGTTGTGGAAACTGTGCTTCAGGGATGACCTTGGGGCCAGGGGGCATGAGGAGGTGGGAAGGTATAGCCCCTCCATGAGGCCTGGCTGGGAAATGCCACTGCAGTTGCCTCCCTGATCACCCAGCCCTGATCACCCAGTGGTTTCAAGGACCAAGGTGCTCTTGATATGCAGCCCTGGGGTGATCCACTCTGGCTCACAAGGTCTGAAAAGCAAACCGGACAGCTGTGGTATGGAAAACAGTTTTCACTGCCAGAGTTCTTTCTAGCAGGTTCTTATGTGGCTTGGTTGTGCTTCTGCTTTGCTCTAATCAGTCTGTGTTCTGTGCAAAGGCACTCTATAAATATTATTTGAATGGGTGTGCCATTAACATTTCCCATGGCAGTAAGAATGCTTCAAAAGCGGGATTTTTCATAGGTGTGAAATATTACATTGACCGATTATATCATAATTGACTTACCCAGTTCCTCCAGAGACTGGGATCTCTTTGGTTAAGGCTGTGTGTCGCCAGCCTTGGTGACCAGCACTACAGTTACACATTATCTTTCCAACAAGGACAATCCACAGATGAGCCCCGTTACCTAAGGACATGGCTAGGACTCCCCAGAGCATGGCCTGGCCCTCAGTTCTGGTTCTTCTGTAAACTCCACAAAGCCTGATAGTGTTTTGCCACAGAAAAAGAGAGAGTTTTCCTGAGGGACACATTAGGATTCAACACTTTAAGGCAAATAATTTACTTTTAGTATCAATAATTTAGTATCAATAATTAGTATAAATAGTATCAATAATTTACTTTTAGTATCCTGAAAGAAATCAGTGAGGAAATTCCTGTCAGACCCAGGCTGCTTGAGTTCATAGGAACCTGAGAAATTGCCAGGTGGGCCCCCATGAGTCCACGCTGGTGCCAGGGCCTGAATCCGTCAACAAAAGGAACAGAAGGGCAGACAGACCTGGAAGCTCTCGGTGTGCCCAGTGAACTCCTGTGGCCTCAGGGCATTGCTTGTAGGTTTGGTGGCATCTGGATAGGCCCTTCGTGGTGTCTGCCCATCATTTTTTGCTGGCTCCCTCCTCTGTGTGCCGCCTCTGCAGAGAGCTGCCCTTGTCGTCTTCCCAGCCGCGGGACACTGTCATCGCTGCCAGGGCGGGGGGCCCCTCTCTTGGTTTGTGTTTTTTACTAATGGATCTCCCTTTGTCCCCACGCCCATATCTCTCACCGGCGTGTTTGGGATATATCCTTGCAAATGAGCGTGTCCTTATGAGTATGCAGCATCACTGTGTGCGCATACGTATTTTCCTTAATATGGACAGAGCTGGGCTTCAGCCCTGCTTCTGTTTCTCACTTGCCGCCTGAGTGTGGTTAGTTGCTCCTCGAGCTTCTGTCAGTTTGAGGTCAAGAAAGCAAAACCACAAGGTGAAAAACACTTCAGCAGTTTTGGCCCGTGCTGACTTGCTGAGATCCCAAGACCGAAGCGAACTTTATCCACGTTATCTCTGCATTTCACTCACAAGGAATTATTTTCCTCAAGGTGCAAGAGTGTCCATCTTTTCCCCTCTGGTTTATTCTGAACTGGCTGTGGCTCCCACTCGCTGTGACTGGCAGGAATTTCAAATCAGGCATTTGAGGACTCCTCCTGTGGACCCTGCTAGAACTCTGGGTTGGGGTGGGGGTTACACAGCCCCAAAGAGGTCCTCCCAGTGTCCAAATCTGGGGACCCAGGTCAGGGTGGCTGTCCCCATCTGGGCAGCACTGCGCCCCACCCTGCAGCACACCTTCACGGGACCCTCCATCTGGCAGGGTCTGGCAAAGGAGGGGGGCCAGGGCCACCCCATGCCCTCCACCCCCACTGGGCCTGCCCACGGCCTTCACACAGGTCCCCGTCACCTGCAGCCATCTGCCCTTCAGAGGCCACATTGACCTTCAGTGAGCTCCAGGCTTGCTCTTTCCAGTCCCGGGAGATACATGACAGGCTCAAGCCACTGTCCCTTCTCAGGTTTCCCAAACACAACACATTCATTCTGCCTCTTTTGGCCATGACAGGACATCAGCCTTAACACCACAAAGGTGCTGAGACTCCTTTTCTTGCTGTAAAGGGGGGTTGGGTGGGGTGAAGACCTAAGAACAGCCAAGCCTGGCTCTCTTCTTGGAAGGAGGAAAATACCTTTCATTTTTTCCTAATGAGCCATAGGCCCACTCTGCCCCTTAACCTACAAGGATGAACAGAAGTACTCAAGACACCCACAAAACTAAACCACCAAAATATCTGTCATTCTCCCAGCACCCTGCTGGGCTGATATTTATTGAGCACATACTGCATTCTAGATGCTCTGCTGGGCACTTCATAGATACCATCTCATTTTATCTTCACAACAATGTTGTGAGGCAGAGAAAATAATTTCATTCTCCAAATGAGGGACATGAGACTTAAAAAGTTGGGGAACTTGCTCAGGGTCAAGGACAGAGCCAGAACTGGCGCATGCAGTTGAGATTTGCATAAATAATCTGGGCCGAACAGATGTTTATAACCTGATGCCTTGTCTAGAGGGCCATGAACTTGGTGAAGGTCCCGAAAAGCTTTCCTCTGGTTAAAGCTAAGGACAACTCAGTGAGTTTGGCTTCACAAGAATATTCCAGCACATTCTGCCTGCCCCTCCCAGGGGATGTGTTCAAAACCTGTCTCTGGGAATTCCTCCTTGTGGTTGGTTGTCTTGTCCTGCACTGGCCTCACTGCCTTCCTGGGACGGACTGGGAAGGGCCACACTCTTTCAGAAAGGGCCATCAGGTTTAGCCACCCAGAAATCCATCTCCTCCTTCTTTTCCCTTCTCTTACTTGCAGAGGATTGTTCCTCTTTAGCCATAGAACCTACTAGTAAAGGGAAGGCCCTGGGATTGGACATCCAGCAGTGGGTAGCCACAGCCTGCCTCCCCCTGCACACACACACAAGAGAGAGCCCCAGACACTGCTGAGGCCCCAACTGGTCACGTTTGACTTTGACTCTGTGGGGTCTCGCTTCTTTTGAGGCCAAACTAGTTTGTTTTTGCTGTCCTGGCCCATCCTTGACCCCTTGGCTATGCTAACTTGCAGAGGCAGGAAACATCACACATCTGCTGCATCTTTCCATCAATGGGAAATTAATTGCAAAAAAGTGGACTCTGAATCCATTCCTAAAGATGCAATATTTGTACATTTCTTCATCGTATTGATGCCAATGACTGGGCCAAGTGCCTTGAACATGGGAAAAGCATTTCACATGAATCACTGCTTTTAGCACAAGAGATCCTTGAGCATTGGGTGGGGAAGACACAGTTTCAGCCTGACAGATGGAGAAACTGAGGCAAAGAGATGATGAAAAACTTGCTTCTCATCAGAGAGCTGCAGAGCAGAACCTGGTCTCATGTTTTTTTTTCCCCAGACCAGGTTTTTCCACCTGCTACTTCAAGGACCTGCACCAAGTTCATGGTCCCCTAGACGTCTTTTACTTCTTAAAATTCAAAAACGTTGATATAGCCCCAGGAGCTTACTGCCTCTGCAGCTGGCGAACCAGGAGAGCTTACCCCTTGGGAAGGGTCAGATGCTGGGACAGCACTGCCCCCTGGTGGCCACTGGGAGTCATGTTCCCAGCTCTCCCAAGGAGTAGGGGCGTTAGATCACACTTGCCTCTTCTCTGTCCTCTTCTTCAGACACACATACTCCCTCTAAATGGGGAGAAGTGGGCAGGGCACGGGGTGGGGGCCAGACAGGGCTCCACCACACCCCTACGCCCATCACCAGACCACCTACCAGGCAGTGGCAACAGGCTTTTAATGTGGCCAGAATACCACGATGAGAGCCCAGGGCAAGGGTGGGGAACGTGTGGCTTTAAGGACGCACGTGGCCTTCTTGGTCCTTAAATGCGGCCTTTTGACTGAATCTAAATTTTACAGGACAAATCCTTTTATTTTTATTAATACATTTTTTGTTCGTCTTTTATATTTTTGATTGTTAACATGACCATATTTAAAATACCAAAAAATAAAATAAGTTTCAATAAAATCCTCCCAGATTGACCAGCACAATTAGAACATCAGTAAGCCATAAGGGCTAAATTGACAGCCGCTACATTCATGATTTAGTTCCAACTTCCCCCACCTGGTTGGCGTCACTACCACAAAAGGCTGGCTGGTGGGAGTTTATGGGGGTCGAGTACAGCAGTCTGTTGTCAGCTTTTGACAGCGGTGCACTGTGTTTCTGTTTGAAGTGGAATTTGTGAATAGTTGCACAGCTTGACAGTATTTTTTAATTCTGTCTGCTTAACAGCCTATCATGTCAAAGAAGATCAAGAGAATACTGAAGGAAGAAACCAGATTTTTAAATGAGGGTTGGGAATTGCAATATTATCTTGTTTCTGCTAAAGATAAAATGACTAGCTTGCTTTGTGATACTGCAATAGCAACATTAAATAAGTTTAATGCTCATCAGTATTATAACACTCATAAGGACCACAAATATTTTAAATTAGAGGGAGAGGTGCAAAAGGCTGTATTGCAGGAATTAAAAGAAGAAAAGCAAAAGCAAAGACGATTCTTTCAAGCAGCAATAAGACCTGGAAATAACGCCACTGAAGCAACTTATAACGTAGCTTACATACTTGGGAAGAAAGGGAAGCCATTCAGTGAAGTAGGAATTGTGTTGTTGAAGTTGAAGAGTGCTTAGACCCCAATACGTTTCAAAGTACAAACAACTGGCTCCTTCAGGAAGAATCATAACCGACGGGCAGTGTGAATTAGCCTTCGACTTAACAGAACAACTTCATGCAATACTTCAAAAGGAAAATATATATTATTCAATCACTTTGGATGAATCACCTGATACTACTGACTTAGTTTGGGTTTTATACTTCATTTGGGTCATAACAGAAGATTTTCTTTGGTATGAAGTTACTCACCTTGGGCAGTCTTGCAAACAGAACACAGGGAATGGATATCTTCAACAACTTTTCAGATAAAAGTCATGAAGTTGGACTGAATTTGGTAAATTTAATGAATGTATATACAGAAGGGGCATCTTCCATGACAGGAAAACATGAAGGTTTTATTGTACAGATTAAAAAAAAATCTTAACAGATCCAGATGTTCTCATTTCTTTTCAGTGTATCTTGCATCAACAAAATCTCTGTACTAAAGCTACTATTTTAAGTGACACTTTGCAACAAGTTATAAGTATTGTTAACTATATTCATGCAAATGCAACACAGCATCATCAGTTTTGTACCATGCTAAAGTTGAACGATGAGGTATTCAGTGTGGATTTGCCATATCAATCTAAAGTGTGTTGGCTACTGCAGAGACCGATGTTAGCTAAAATTTTATTTCTGTGAGAACAGAGATAAAATTTTATGAAGAACAGAATCAGCAATGTGAATTACTGAAAGATTTCTATAGGAATGCAGCACTTCTGTGTGATATTACATCAAATTAAAATGACTTGAATATTTCTTTGCAAGGTAAAACTAAGTCTATATATGATACATGGCAAAAAAATCTAAGCATTTTGAAAAAAGCTAGCTCTTTTCAAAACACTTTTTCTTCAAAAGGAAATTCTGTATGAACATTTTCCCCAGTTAGCAAAGGTCATTGATGAGCAGGATGATATATGCGAATCATTTGAAGAATACGCAGGTGGTACAGACCTATTCATTGGAGAATACAATGAAAGTTTCACTGACTTTGAGAATCAGGACATTACACTCGAATTAGAATTTCAGCCTCACCTAGGTGATATCACCAAGCCACCTAAAGAACTACAGATGGAATTGATTGAGCTCTCAGTAGATGACATTATAAAGTCATTGTTTGATACTAAGAAAGATCCAGTTGAAATATGGAAAAATGCAATAGAATACCCACGCCTTTGGAAACACGCCTAAAAACTGATTTCTTGCTTTCAACCACTTATTGCTGTGAGTCTACGTTCTCCTACCTAACCTAAATCAAGACGTCCTTAAGGTCACAAATGGCTGATATATCCAGAGGATCAACTGAAACTGCGGACCTCATGCTGCAACCAAATATTCAAATACTTTCCAACAAAAAGCAGACACAACAAAGGCATTGAAAGGTTAGTTAACTTTAAAATTAACAAATAGCTTTCAGTTTTTGAAATTATTAAGTACGTAGTGTTAGATTTTTTCAAAACAATGTACAGTTTTAAGTATATCTAGTTGAAGTTTCTTGAATGTGGCCTTATTTGATGACGGCTCAATGAAGGCGGCCTTGCAATGTGAAAAGGTCCCCACCCCTGGCACAGGGTGTGCAGTCCCAATTCCAGGGGGTCTGTCCCTTGGTGTCCTTCAAACCCAGGCTGAGAATACCTTTTTCCAGAGATGTCCACCATCCACTAAGTACATGGTGAGGCCACTGGGAACTCCTAATCTAGTGCCCCACTTCCGCCTGGCCAGGCTGATGCTCTGAGGACAGGCTGGTGTGTGTCTCCCCGCCTGGCAGCACCAGGGAGCTGGTGCCCCTGCCTGCTGTCCCTGACCACTGCCCCAGTGGGAGACCAGGGTGACTTGTCTGGCCCGTACACTTACCACAGCTGCAGCTTCTGCCCGACCTGGCCGCCTCCCTCCTGGGCACCTCCTCTGGGCACTCTGGGCCCCCACACTCTACAAACAGCTGACTCCCCTGGTGCAAGCTGAAGCTTCCTCCCACCTCCTGCTCTCCCTGGCTCTTCTTAGGCCTCCCAGAGTGCGGGAGAAGCTGCGAGAGAAGGCGGCCCACCGTGCAGGCTGGGCAGGCCAGATCAAGATGCGCGGAGCTACAAACCCCTACAGGTTAGCACCGCCACCACCCACCCATCCAATTCAAAAGGAAAGCAAGTTTAAACCGTAAATGGGTGCAAAGAAGGCCAACAAAATCCTGGTTTCCTATGATAAGTAATTTGATGCCATTTTAAAAAATCAAACTTTTCCCCTCCCTGATTTTTGGTAACCTAAGCAGCAGTTTGATGTGCCCGTTGGACACTGGGCACAGGGATGGGAAGGAAGGCAGGCGAGGAAGAGTGAGGGGTGCCAGGATCCAGTGCCTCTGGGGTGGGGACTGGAGTGGGTGTAGACAGTGATGGGGAAGGAGCGTGAGCTTGTGCTTTCAGAGGGACCAGGCACGGAGAGTGGCCCGCAGTGAAGCAGGGGACATCGCAAAGCAGGAGAGAAGGGTCTCTGGGAAGGCACCAGAGTCTCCTTCCTGTTGTGCTGACCCGGGCTGGGAACTGGCTGGACCAGGTGCTAGAACAGTCACTGTCACTCCCTGTCTTGGGGATGATCGGGGCCAGCAGACTAAGGCCCAGAACACGCCCAGACCGGGCCCAGGTCAAGGAAGCAGAGGGAGAGGAATTAACCACTTCGGTGCGAGCGTCGCCTGTGGTTGACAGCCACAGATGAACGCGCACAACGACTTTAGCCGACAGATGTGATATGACTTTTCTAATTTTTCATTTATCAAAATAAAATTGTGAACATTTAAAAATAACGTAATGAAAACATATATGTATATGTTACCTATTCTGATTTACATTACAAGTAAAGCTGCCTGTAAAGTAAAACAAGCTTTCAGTGCTTTCAAGCTTTCCTCGTCACACAAGAGCAAAACGGATTCCACGTCAATGCACAGCACAAACTGTCGTGCGGACTGTGAGTGCCGGCTGTGGGCAAGGTTTTGGGGCCAGTGAGCGCCATACCGAAGTGGTTAAGTGGATGGCTAACCCGGCAGGTGGGAGGGTGAGTGAAGCGCCGTGCCTGGCAGCCTCACCAGGCCCACCAGTCTGCTGGCTGCTGGGAGGGAGGCCAGGGGCGGTGATCCTGCTGCCATTTGCATTGACCCCAGTGACGTTACTCAACTGCCCTGGCTCAGAGATGTAGAATAGTAGACGGAGACGTAAGCTTAATGTTTTCCTTTTTTTGTGTGTTTCCTATTGTTTTATTACGGTAAAATACGTATCACATAAAATTTGCCATTTTGACCAATGTTTGATGGTAGCATTCAGTGGCACCAATTACATTCACAATATTGTACAACCAAGTTTCCAAAAGTTTCCATCACCCTGAACAGAAACTCTGTACCTATTGAGCAATAACTTTCTATCCTCTCCTCCCAGCCCCTGGTAGCTTCTAATCTGCTTTCTGTCCCTATGAATTTGCCTAGTCTAGATATTTAATTTGTGAACTCGCACACCATTTGTCCTTCTGTGTCTGGCTTCTTTCACGTTTAGCGTCACATTTTCAAGTTTTATCCACGTTGCAGCATTCGGCAGACTCTCGATCTCTTTTAAAGGCTCAATAATATTCCATCATATGGGTACAAGGCCACCTTCTGCCTTCCGTTCAGTCCCTAAACACGTGCGCGGCTCCACCTGTCGACCACAGTGGGAAGCGCTGCTGTGACCCTTCACTTACGGTGTCCGCTGCGCCCCTGCCAGCACTTTTGGGCATGCACACCCAGGGGAGTGGAGCTGCTGGGTCATATGGAAACTGTGTTTAGCATTTTGAGGGACCGCCGAACTGCGAATGCTTTATGTTTGGTTGTCATGTTCTGTCTCAAGAGTCCTAGTTTCTTTTGCAACATTCTTAAAACTCCTCCCTAAACACATAAAAAGAATAGAAGGTCCTGAAGTCTTTCTGGAGCAAAATGAAAACAGACCTTTGAGTGGCGTGGGACCCAGGAGCGGCGGCGGAGCCAAGGCTGCCCCTCCCCCCCGGAATCCCCCGCCCCCTCCCCCCGCCCCCGGCCCGCTCCTCCCGGCTACCCGCGAGCGGGGCTGCCACCTTCCGTCCCAGCGCCGCCGCCGCCGCCAGAAGGGCAGCACCGTGGGAGGTGAGGCAGGGGCCGCGGGGATAAGATTCCAGCCCCCGCTCGGCCCCAAGCGACCGGAGCCCGAGAGATGAGGGGCCCGGCCGCACGCGTGGGGACCCCGGGACCTGCGCGAGCGGCGGCCGCCAGGGGGCGCGGCGCCACCACCTCCGCGGGGCGACCTCGGACCCACCGCGCCAGGTGGGGGCGGGCAAGCGGATCTCTGCGCCCGCTGGGGGTCACGGGGCCTTGGGCCTGAGGGCTCCAGGGGTGGGGCACGTGCGGCCTTCACGCCAGGTGTGGCCTTCTAGATCCCAGAAGTGCGGCCTTTTGACTGAATGCAAATTTCACAGAACACATCCTTTGGGCCTTTCCCGGGCCCTTAGAAGGGAACGCAGATTTTGACCATATCCAATTTTCTGTAGGCTTTGACCTTGCCCTGAGAGTGTCCCCCTGCGGGATGCTTCGTGCCCATTTTCCTCCACGGCTGTGGGGGCCTGGAGGGCAGGAGCATCCTGCACTCGTGTGTCCCGTGCAGGACGGAATACGCCTCCTCGTCCGCCCCCATCCCTCGCCCAGCCCCAGACCCGGAGCGCAGAGGTCTGAAGAATGCGCCAATCAATCAATGGAGGATTTGATGAATGAATAGGAAAGAATAAGGCTGTCTCCCATAATGGAGAGAGAAATGAACCCTAGACTCTTTCTTCTCAACCCTGCTGATGATTCTCCATCCCATTGACCCACACGGTTTATTGGCACCAAGGGGGCCAGGCCTGGGACACTGAAGTGATTCTTTTTAAATCACTTGACGGAAAATGCAAGCACAACATCCTTAATTGGGGACTTTGGGCTTAATGCAAAATATATAAATATGACTACATTAATATACATTTAAAGATAAAATGGCAAAGAGTTTTTAAGTTTGATTAAAAGCTCATTAAATTTCAGCACATTTTGATCATTTGTACTGTTATTATGAGAGTTCCCTTATCTCTAGGAAATACACACCTAAGTATTTATTATAGTACAAAGGGTATCAGGGTTGCAAATGACTCAAAAATGTTTCAGAAAAAAGGTAGTATTGGCAACCTTTGTGAAGTTGTCTGAAATTATGCCAAAATTGAAAGTTAAAAGAAAAAAGTTCATTAAAAATCTCTAATTGAGCAAGGGGCATTTGGCAGTCTGTTGGAGGTGGCAGCATTAAGACAGCTGCCACTGGGGTTGGGGGCTGTCCTGGGATGTGGGCTTTGCCTGGATGTGTGGCCTATGGAGTAGGGGCCAGCGTAAACCCACACCCAGGTTGGGTGACAAGGAGGGGCAGAGAGAGGTGGAGTCCCATGATGCCCTAGGTTCAAGGGCTGCCTGAGTATAGAGGCAGGAAGAGGGGTATAGGCCAACAGCCAACACAGGCAAAGCCCCAGGATGGCTCACCTGTTATGTATGGAGCTGGTGCATGAGGCATGGATGTGTCTAGCTGACTCAAAGGCCCAGAATGGCTGCAGAACTGGCACCTCATTTATCCACAATCCTTATAGGGAGACAAGTTTGCAGGAGCAGTGGGGGTGCTGTCTGGCTCACAGTGGTTCTTGATGACCACATCTGTACCACCCTCCACACTGGAACTGTCGCAGTTCTTTCCTGGGACTTTTCAAACTCTGAAGAAGAGATCCCACTCTATTTTCTGGTCAGGAGACTGTAAGGATGTAAGCTGGCCTTCAGGGACATCTGGTCTGAGTGGGTCAGGGGCAGGGAATAAAACATTCTGCAAGAAGCATCCCAGAAAACTATACAGAGGGTTATGAACTGAAAAGTACTGAATTTACTGGCTTTGCTCATGTTGATACTCAAGCTTTTAGAAATGCTTGCATATTTGGGCAAAAAGATGTGTACAGAAACGTTCACTGTAGCACTGTTTGTAAAAACAAATGTTTATTAACCAGAAAATGGATAAAATGTGGCAGCAGCCTTCTAGTACTCCAGCTCTTATACAGCCCCTTCCCACATTGAACAGGGCTGAGCTACATTAGCAATAGCATACTGGGAAATTACATGTGTGTTCTGAAGCAAGGTCATAAAAAACACTGTGGCTTGTGCATCACTCCCCCTCTCAGATCACTTGCTCCAGGAGAAAGCCAGCCACCATGTCACAATCACACTCAAGCAGCCCTATGGAGAGGTCCATGTGGCAAGAGACTGATGCCTCCTATCAGCAACCTGTCAGTGATGTCAGTGAGCTGTCTTGGAAGCATTCTCCAGCCCCATGCAAGCCCTCACCAGAACCACCCAGTCAACCCCTCAGTTCTTGACCTGCAGAAACTGAAATAATAAATGTTGCTACAGTTTATTGTGGTTTAAATGCTATTGTTGCTAGGGTTGGGGGGCACTTGTGTAACTACAGATAATACAAATGTCATATGATCAATCACACAGGAAATTTTAGTCTGCTTGTTTTTACAAAGCAGTTAAAATGACCACGTCATAGAACTCTCATGAGCTTTAGTTGAGAAGCCTACGTGAACTCTGCATTTGGCACAGGTGCTCCACACTTATTGCTTGCACTTTTCTGATTTTGTTCTTCCCTCACATTTCCAAGTGAGTTTTCTCTCCCTTGGTACTTTTCCCAGTTTGAATATTGTCTAAAATGTTCACATTTGGTAGGATGAGTTCGTCAGTTCTTACAGTACAAGTTGGAGAGAAAGCACATCTCCTCTCCAGGAGCTATAATCAGGCCAACCCTACCTGGAATGAGACAACAGAGGGTGAATTTTCATCAGTAGCTCCCACTCCATCTTCCAAGCATGAGGAATGAGGTCTAGTTAGGCACTAATGAGGTGGAGATTCGGGAGAGAAAATGCCAATTTGAGTTCCTGGCACCTCTGCCCTGCAACCCAAAGGTCTAAGGAGGATCTCATTTTGGTGTCTTGAAAGAATTGTGTTCCTAAAATACTACATTAGTTTGTGTTTTTTAAAAGTTTACAAGGCTAAGCCAGAGATTTGTATAACCACATTGAGATTTATCCCCAGGGAATAATAATTGACAGCTCCCCCTACTCTCAACAAGACAAAATATATTCCCTGACTTCTGAAAAGCAGGGGGAAAAGCTCATATTAACACCAGAGGCCATGCCAGGGTACCCATTGCTTCACCCACTACTTGCCAAGTTGCTTAAATTACTGGCTTATCCGGAGACACAGGGAACTTTTCCATGCCTCCACTGGAGTGGAGCATATATTTAAATATGAAAGAGATCAGTGAAATTCAAAGACAAGGGAATTAAATGAAGGGAAAAAAGTTGTAAGCCTTTGCCAGACCAAGTTAGTCCAGTAACCCCCACTTGGGTGAGCGCCAGCTCCTCACCCATGGGGATTCTGTGCTCAGCTGTCATAAATATCCAGGGTGAACTACTGCTCCTTGCAACACACCTGGAAGACAGGGAGCTAAGTGGAGGCCCACCTCAAAGGAAAGAACAAGAAAAAGTTTGTTGGCAGTGTCTGACCCCACTCCCACCAGCCCACCACCTGTGCTATGTCTTCACAGACTTCTGCCTCTGCTCTCAGAGGTGTTGACTATCTCCTCCCCCACGCCAAAGGATTTCAGGAAGCCTGAGTGGCATTAGATTTCGGCAGGCCCACAAATGCTACATCTAAACCAGGGGTTCTGTGGCCAATAAGGTTTCAGACTGCCCTCTGAAAGCCTGGCACAGAACAAGATCTCCTTTCACTTGACCCTCCTTTGCTAATACAAGGCTGTTTGGCTGTGTCCAGAACCCCATGGGGCAAATGTCCAGGCCAAGAATAGTCTTCATTCTTCCCATGAAGCTTTGAAAGGCTTCTAAAGAACACAGGAAATTGTCAGCCCCTATTTTCTGCTAAAAACAGCTGACACTAAACTTTGAACATCTATGGATTGATCCCAAATTATGAGAACCAAGTTTGCTTGAAAAATAGTAATGTTTTCATTAGAAATGAGACCAATAAACCATCTCGGCATTACTTGCAAAGAATGACATATTTTATAATTCTTCCTACTACTACCCTTCCTCTTGACCAAAGTTATTTTATTTCCATGGAATTAACTCCAAAAGGCTATCTCTGTGTACAAAGAAGCAGGCCTGGAGACTTATCATGGAACAATGAACACTTACTGAAAATGAACCATCACTTAAAACTGGGGAAAAATAATACTTTTTGGTCTGTCGTGGCCGCAGCAGATCATCACTTCCATCAGCAACCAAGGACAATCTCTCAAGGTCCCAACACCTTCACATGTACAGTCACAATATAATCCTTACCCCAAACCAACACAGGAGGTATGGGACCTATTTTATAGGTGGGGAAATAAACATTCAGAAAGGAAAAGTAGCATGCACAATTCAGAGCTTTGATTTAAACCTAAAAAATTAGCATATCAAGCATTTTCTACTCCTGCAAGCTGCCTCGTGACCAGCTGACCCCCTTAATTGGGGAGCATCCGCTCTGTGCTAACTCTGCAGAACAGCACCCTTTAAAAGTGTGGTAGTGTAGCACATCAGGAGGCAAAAGACTGAAGCACACAGGCCCTGGTGTCACCAAGACCTGTTCAAACTCCAGCTCTGCCAGTTACCACCTGTCTACTGGATATTACACATCTCTAAACCTGTCTCCACATCTGTAAAAGGATGATACTGCTACTATTAAGGATTAAATGAAGATAACACATGTAAACTACTTAGCTTATCTCTGGAACAGTACAATTATGGGCTGTTGTTACTACTACAAACGAGAAAGAAATCCTGAATAAAGTACAGGGACTTACATTTGCAAGCTTTTTATAAGAAAGGATTTCAATTTATTGGAGTGGCAGACAAATCTTCCTTTTAAATCAAGTAGGATGCCATAGCAATCTTCACTAGTACCTTCTCTGGTGATGCAATAACAATTGAACATTAACTATCCACCTATGATCAATGGCCTCCAAAGTATACAATGCTAATAATTCATTGGGGCTTGGGGAGAAAGTGCTAATCTTATTTCACTCTTTGAAGTTTTTTTTCATAATGTTCACATTAGCATAACAATACATTTATTGATACTATTTTTATTGATGCATATAATTATGGACATATGTTCAAAAGCATTTTTATAAGGATACAGGATCAGGCTGGAGACAGTGATCTAGACAACTTTCTGAGTCAACATTTTGCTTCTGCTGCATTCCTGGCTATCAGCCATCTCTTCTTTCTTTTTTTTCACTTACTATATCCTAACTTCCACTCCTAGATCCAGGTTTCTCCAAGAGGAATGTTGGGTGGTAATCTGACACCCAACTAGTGAGTCTGAAAGCCATGAGACTATATCTCCTCAGCTGTCAAGATTACAACCTGAGCTACACAGAAATAAGCTCTATGTCCAATTCATTATTAACTTGACAACTTATGAACCTGGTAGGGAAACAATTAGATCCCATTCCACTAGGTGGCAGTAAAAGTCTAACCACAAGGTGCCCAAGTGGTTCACTGCGATTAGTGTTTACTTGGTCAGTCCCACTTAATTAGCAGAAAGACAGTGGTTAACAAGATGCCTCAATTATATAATGCCTCTCACAGTGGACAAAAGGCACTACTGTTTTACTTTCTATAGGCTGGCTTTTCCTTATGCCTTCCTGAATTTTACATGTATTATGAATGACCATAACAGTTCTCAGAAATCCACAGGCCATGTAGCTCAAATATTAATAGCCCTCAATATACTTAAAAAGCCTGTACTCAACTATCAAAAGCCCCAGTAAAGTTGCATAGGCCCCCTATCAGATTCAGGTAAAACCCTGGGCATAACATGGATAGACTTGTGAAAGTTTTCATTAGGGTGATAGAATAATAAAGGTGTCTTACAAATTTATCATAATATACAGAATTTTAAAATAACAACTATTTTCCAGAAACAGTACTTCACTAGGAAGGAAGGCAGTCCATATAAACCATTCCATTTTGTATTCTCCAAATTCAGTAGGTTGTTCTTAACTTTCTATAACTAAACATTTCTGGCTAGAGGTGTTAACTCAATCTCTCAAACACAACAACTGGAAAAATAAAAATTAAACAAAAAACACCCAAACAAAAATCCCCTGCTACTTACATATAACTACTCCTGAACATCCAATTCTGGTCTTTGGATAACAGCCATGGGGATAGGTATAGAGGAAACTCACACTTCTACCTTAGTTAACATAGTAGTCCTGCTGCAATTTATTTTCCATTCACACCATGTTACATTCTCCAAAAGCAGATGGTATTTTAGGATTAACAAAACTTTCTCAGAATTTCCAAATAGTGAAGGCAATGACAGAAGGATAAATGTTTATGGCAGTATTCCTAAATCATGTTTTTAATGCCCCATAAGATCTACTTTAAAAATAGTACCCTAGGATGGATTTTTATGTAAAGTCAAGATACTATAATGTGAATAGTTTCCCTAGTATGTTTTAAAATTTAGATCTAAATATCTTTGAAAAGCAATAAGCATATTTCAAGCATACTGATTTATTTACATCCTTTTTATAACAAAATTACACTGCACCCCTTAAATTTATACAAATAAAAAAATCCTTCAGCCTCTGAAATAAACAAAAATATTTGCCAATTAGAATGATCATTTTCCTCCTCCTGCTTGAGTCATTAATTTTAAAAAGTAAACAGACATGGTATAACATTTCAAAGTAATAAACTGGGTTGCATTAATTATACTTAAAATACCATAAAGCATTGTTAAAATCTTTATCATCTGACCTTAGTGAAAAGAAATTACACTACCCTCTTTCCAGTTAAAAAAAAATTCAGTTTCCAGGGACTTGAGAGTATGCCTAATACGAATGAGCTGACAATAGTCCTTTGGAGAAATAAACATATGAATGAGATATAGAAATGAATTAAGAGATAAGATATCTCTTAAATTGGAAAATCAGTACATACGCATTCTGAAAGAGACAAACATGAGAGATGTCATCATGGAGGCAAATTCAAGGTGAAAAGCTTCTTCCCAAACATACTCTACTCTTGTATGTCAACTGTAGAATATTTAAGATCCCACACTCTCTTACATCACAACATTGTTTATTATGTGAATTTTTTACAATACGAACAAAAAATACAGAAATGCAATATATGAATACAGCTAAATGCAGAATGGTTGACTTTTTTTTTCTCTTCAAGAGGCCATGATTCCCATTTCTAGTAAAATAAAGAGACTGCATATAGGTAGAAACAGGTTGGTCGTTAGCTTCACAATTTTGCCTAGAAATGATCTATAAATGCATTTTCCCCCCTGCTACTTACCATAAAGTGTAAAAAGGGAGTTAAAGGAAAGTTTTCTTGTTGGTTCCTACCATATGAAAGATTCTATTTTAGCAGGGCCAATATATGGAAAATATCTAAATTAAATGTTATTACAAAAATGAAGCAGTAATGAGATTCTGGCTAAAGAGGGCACTAAATGAGAATAATATATATTTAAAATATCCAAAACAAACGAACAAAAAAAAGGTTGTTATAAAAAAGCTCTAGGTGCACTGTAAGCATATAGGATTTTTTTTTCCATGTGTATTTTTAAACAATGGAAGTGTCAAAAAATAGGGTCAACTGTGTTAGACTAAATTACATTATTGTATATGCTGCATCGAATGGAACCTTTGTATAATAATTATCATAGAGAAGCATAGTTTGCATCATATTATGGCAATTTATCCTCAATGAAAACCTTCCAGAGTCCTTTTATTTTGGAATATCCTGTAAACAATCAAACCACCAGAACATGATTGTACAACAGTAAAATGTTCTCTTGCATTAAATTGAAGATATCTGTTTAATAAAAAAAGGAAAAGAAAATGTAGGAAAGGTACTTAGAGCTGTTACTTTCTAAGTACACAACACCCTAGACAAATTCAAGGCATCTTAATCTCCATCAAGAACAACAACAAAAAAATAATTTTTGTCATGCTGTTAAATCCATCATTATGGATAAAACTGGTGCAAATTGGTCAAACGGATCCAACAAACACTGATGTCCAAGCTGGCATATTGGCAACTAATACGTAACTGGTGGTCAATAGAGAGTTTAAAAGATCTTCCCTTTCTTCTTGTTCTTTTCCAAGGTTCTAAATGATTAAAGGAAAATAAGATGAGTGACCATGTTATAAACATGACAGACAACATGGGTAGCAACAGTTAACCCAACTATAACTATGTTGGAGTTTCAAATACTACTTTTTCTTTTAAAAATTACAAGATTTAGAAGTAAACAAAATAATGCTAATCTATAATAGCATTTTCTTAGACAATCACATATTTGACAAAATTCCATGATAAGCAGTAAAAAATATGGCAAGATCGCACTTTAATATATGAGGACAACTCTTCCCAAGTGAAATAGCACAAATTAGAAAACATCAGTTATCAGAGTGCCCTTTTCTCCTACTGCCATTTGTATTCTGAGGTGCATTTGCTTTTACAAATATATTTTCCTTTTCTTTGAAAAAAAAGTTAATAAAAGTATAGTGTTACAGAATAAATGTCTAATCTTGAAAATGTTTTAGCAGTGAGGATAAATTATAGAATCCATATAGGGATGCATCTTTCCAGTTTTAAATGGAACTAATGAAGAAGAAAACTAAGGTTCAAATATTATTGAATTTTTTATAAATTGAGAGGGAGTAAAAATGCACTAAAAAAACACTGTTATAGTATACAGACTGTATCCATCTATATAAAAACATTCATCCAAGAAAATAATTATGCTTTAGATACATGATAATAGATGATAGCTTTTTAAATGTTATTCTAATGTTTTTTAAATGGGTAGGAAAATAATTCTTTAAAGTATTAATATACACATTTCTTAGGAATCTGATATTAATTACCTTGAAGAGTTCTGTTGTTCTAAAATACGTTGTTGAGCTTCCCAGTTTGCTTTCTCATCCTCAAACTGACGACGTTTCTCCTCTAATTCTTTGTGCTGTGCTTCCAAATTCTTTTTCATTTGCTCATGGCGCCGTTGGAGCTAAATCACAGTATGATATATAAAATAAAACTGCTTAAGAAATCAAAAGCAGAAGTATGTTTCATCCAGACATCCTAATGTTAAGAGTATAAGCACTGAGTCACCTTGCTACAAATGCAGGGTACTACCTGGAAACCACTGTTGAGGATTCCTCCCACTTTAGGACCTGTCACCCAAAAGGCCAGTGACCCCAGAGAATATTCTTGGGAAACAGGAAACAAAAAATGCAACAAATTTACACATGTGTAGCACTTTATAATGGACATTACTATCTTATTATCTCATTTTTCATTAATCACAAATATATTGGAGGGAAGACATCTTTGCTCCTACTGTATAAACAGGAAACAGTCACAGGGTTTAAGATCACTAGCAAGAAATTGGCAAAACAAGGACTTGAACGTAAGTCTCCTTGTTCCAAGTTCAGAAAGCTGAGACAGGTGAAAAGAAAGCCAGTTGTTAAGAACCTAAGAGCTCCAAGATCCCAGTAAGGTCCCCTGATTCTTGAAAAGCAGTGATTCTCAGATGTTGGTCTTCATACAAATCACCTGTGATGCTTGTTTAAAATATAGAATCCTGGACCTCACCCAGATGTACTGAATTAGAATGTCTGGGTGTTAAGTCTAAAAATCTAGATTTTCAACAAGCCCCAGTGATTCTAATGTAGGTGGGCCTTCCTACACTGAGAATTAATGCTATATAGAATTCTGGCTGGGGCCTGTAATCTCAGCACTTTGGGAGGCAAAAGTGGGAGGACTGCTTAAGGCCAGGAGACCAGCCTGGGCAACACAGTAAGATCCCCCACTATCCCTACCCCCATCTCTACAAAAAAATTTAAAAATTAGCTGAGTGTGGTGGCATGACCCTACAGCCCTAGATACTTGGGAGGCTGAGGCAGGAGTATCGCTTGAGCCCAGGAGTTTGATGTTATGGTGAGCTATGATCCATCTGGCCACTGTACTCTAGCTTGGGTGACAAAGTGAGACCTGTTTCTTTAAAAAAAAAAAAAAAATGTTGGCTAAGATTGGGGAAACACTCATACAAAATACTGCAGAAACAAAGAGCTTTAAGTCCAATTAATCATTAAGTAAATAATTTCATTTGGGCACTAGTCAATCTATTTCTGAAAAAAACAGTCATCAAATTAAAACAATCAGATTAAATTTGACCACACCAAATATCCAAGTATTATTCAACATATTTAGTTGTCCAGGAATTATGTCCTACTAAAGGTTTTATTGCATTGGTGAGTTAACATCTTGAATTTGGATTATAATATAACTTTGTATACAATGTTTTCTTAATTATTTTGTAAATCCACAAAAATTGACTTCATATTTATACCTATTGCAAATACTTCACGCAATCCCTACAAAACAAAACCACCAAGGGTACATTTAAGCAAATATGAGTCAAATCAGAGGTAAACTTGATGACAGCAAAGAAGTTACTAAGAAAATCAGAAAGTAGGAACATGAGAAAATTATAAAACAAGTTATAAAACAAAAAAAAGTGAGAAGAATCACACACAATTCAGAATAGTCACCTTGGGAAAAAGAGAGAGAGAGATACAACAGGGGAGAGGTGCTCAAGGACTGCAAACGAGTGGTAAATGTTCTATTTTTTAAGTTGGGTGGTAGGCTTACAAGTGTTCATCACGCTTTACCTTGAATTTACTTTACATGTTAAGTAATTATCTTTTGTGTTAACTGCAGGCAGGTAACTTCCCTCACTTTCAAGAAACACATGGGGTCAAATGTGTTTTGAAGTTCAGAATTTTTCAGGTATTAAAAAGGCAATACTACTTAGAAACAGGTATATATCATATTTATAAAACATGTTCTAGGCTATTTGGAGCAACAGCTATAATCAAACACATTATTTATTGCAGTAAAATATATAAATATTCACAGTAAGTGGGATAAAAACTATTAGTTTATGTCAGGTTTTGCAGTTTTCAGAGCTTTTTAGGTTTTGAAATTGTGAGACACAGGATTGTGAACCTATGTAGTGACTAACAGCAAATTTAAGAATTAACTGGGTTGAAATGCTAGTTTACAACTATGTAGTACTGATCCAGTTATTTTATTCTTCCTCTCATTTTTAATGGGGGGAGGGATGGGCAATAATATCTACCCTGTAGGGCTGTGGCGTGGACTGGACGACATGACACAAGAGGCGCCGGATACTGTGCCTGACACACTGCAATGCTGGATACTGCTAGCTGTGCCCCGACACTTCCAGCACCATGGGTCTGAGGGTGAACTGTATTAAACGAGGCTAAATGGGTTTCTCCACCTGCTTATCTGTTTTATATAATCATATTGACATGACACACACATATATAAATCATGATGCTTTCCAAACAAGAGAAACCTAGAACAGATATACTTAATTAGGTATGGCTTTGATAGAATATTAGCAGGAACTTGGCCTAGATCTCTCACAGGTCCTTTCTATGCTAAGAAAAATTCCATTTTATAAAGAGAAGTTTCTTAAAATTGTCTTCATCATTCACAATAATCATGTAAATTCCTGAAGGGTTCTTTGGCTATAGTTTCACAATTACTTGTTTATAACATTTACTCTTAGGAATAGGTCCTAAAATATATCTACATCAAATGTAAGTTACACTATTTTTAGATTTTTAATGGAATCTAAGTGTGGAGATAATATAATTGACTCATTGACTCTGATTATTCCTGTTTTTTCCCCTTCAATATAGACATTCCAGGTTATTTATGAACTAGTGAGAGGCAGAGACTCAAACATATAGATTTAATAACAGGCTGATAAATAAAAAGAGTAAACTTAATCTCCAAAATGTTATCTTAATAATTTTAATTATTTATATTATAATAGCAACATCTAAGATAGTGAATCTTGATTGGGTGTAGGTGTGCACATTTGCACACGCATTTTGGTTTGCCCAGTGATTATGAGGGCATTGCTACTGGCATTTAGTGGCAGGTTCCAGGGATGCTAGTCTTGCAGTACTCAGCAGTCTTAAACCAGGAGGAATTACTCCATATCCCAAACTCATGACAAATATAACAATAATGAAAGATTTTTTTATAATAAATTATGAGAAAAGCTCAGTAATGTAAGAGAAATTATGTGGAATAAAAACATTTCCATAGAAGTATTGAATACTTTTCTCACACTATGCATTTTATCTGCTCAGTGGTTTACTTTTGCTATGTCTTTAGTCAAAAAAGGTTTCAGTATTTTAGGCAGTAATTTGCAAAAACAATGAGATCTACTGTGAGGATGTAACAGAAGAGATCTGAATCTCTCTTTAATATATTTAGATACAAATACTATTATATTAGTGAAGCCACATAAAACATAAGGATCTCACTAAATTTTATCACTAAAAGTTATGTGAAACTAAATGTGTGCTCCAACATCTGAAGAGATTTCAAGGTAGCAGATATGTCTGCTAGGATGTTTTGCCACTACCCTGCCCAATGTTGTAACACTGGGAATTACTTTGATGCTACATTATAAATAAAGCCTGAGTTGTCTACTGAACATCACATTCCCTCATTTTATCCCCTTCGACTGTAATTTATCCAGGTATGTCCTTACTTCAGTAAAGGTTATTTCATTTCCTTCTTGCTCATTCATATATAAATACATCTGGTCAATTATTATTATCCTAATACTAGTTATTATTCTTATATCCACTCAAAACTCTAATCTGATCTTTAGTATTCTTACACCACTTGTATGGAATGACTTATCTCATTTTTCATAACTTAAATTTATTTATAACTAATAATTCATTGAATAAGTATTCTATGTCATCCTACATAGTATACTGTATCCAAGCACTTACATACTGAAGTATATATTATTTTATTATAAACATAGTGCTTGCTTTTAATTCTCCATTTTATTACATTTGGGTATTATATTAATTTTGAAAAAATATATATACAAGGTTATATTATCTATATATTTTTTTACAGATATTTGAAAAGAAACACTATGTCTGTAAGAGATGGAATATTAAATGGATTACCTCAGCTTCGGAGTCTTTCAGTTTCTGAACTTTTTCTTTGACCTTCATCTCAAATACTTGCTCCATCTCCATCTCCATCTTCTTCATTTTAGCTACATGCTCCCTTCTTTCTTCTTCCATTTGTGCCAGAGGGCTCCTGTCGTGAACATTAAGCATAATCATTAAATGTCTGTGAATGAAAACTGTAATATAATACACTGTAATCTAAAACACCTGATTTAAAAAATGAGATGGTATATATAAAAGCTGTTATTAAACTCTGTGTTCTGCTTTTGGAAACAAGATCGAAAATAATTTCTGAATTATTTTGATACTGTTTTAAATGACACAAAATACAAATTTAAATTTTTCTGTACAAATGGGTTATGAATTCTTCAGAAACTTTACATTTTAGAAATATATTTATAACCTACAACTTCCTTCCATGAGATTTCACATATAAACTTAAATCGCTAGTGAATAATTATGAAAAAACTCTAAATAAAAAAGCAACGGTCAGTGGGATGTTTCTTTAACTTGGTGCATACCAAACCTAAAGAAGACACACAAAATTAACTGTAGAAGGAAAAGAAAGGAAATATTTCCAGAATGCACTCATAGAATGAAGCATTAGAAGGAAATCATTTAATTTTGTACTTTCCTTAAATAAAATTTTAATGTGGAAAAAAATGAGTTAATATATGTAGGGTATTTTTAGTTTTACTAGAATTTCAAGTGTTATAATCTCTCCTTCTAAGACAACTACTTGACACCACAACAAAACAATTAATTAACAATAATTCAAACTTACTTTGGTAGCTGAATTGATAAGCCAGAAACAACTACCAGTCAATAACTAGAACTATTTAGGTATGCAGAATATTTCTAGACCCCTTGTGATAACTTCGATGCTCTTGAAAATTCATTCCACTTAAATATTTCAGTGTCTTAAATTTTAAAGATGTTCAGTGATTTAAAAGAAAGATATACACACTGTAGAGATAATCAAGAGCAAATAAATATTCTGATATTATTTTTGAAATGCCAGAAAATAAACGTAAGCATAGTTAAATGAAAATTGTTCACTCCATTGACATTAAAGTCCATGGGCTCAATTCTCTTTGAACAATTTATGTTCAAAATTTCCATGTTGAGAAATATTCACTGGTATGCTAAGGCTAGTATACTTAGAGACACACCAGAATGCCAAAGTATCAGTATTCTACTGTAGCCCCAGAGTAGAAAGAGAAGTGGCTCTGTGGCTTTGAGGATCTCTAAAGATTATTCAATACACTGGGACAACTTAAAAGAGGAAGGCCCTTCTCTGACTTTGTGAATACATATGACCTTGGCCAAAAGGGTGAGAGAGATCTGACTTTGATAATATAGTTATTTTGCCTCCATCAAAACAGGCTTCGACCATTGAGTTGAACATTTTAAATGGGTGAATTTTATTTCAATACAGTGGTTTTATTAAAAAACTTTTGGCTTAAAAACAAAAATCAGGCCTTGGATTTTACCCATACTTCATGGAACAGTCGCTTTAACCCTGATTTGAAATACTCTGATTACGGTGACTTCTCTTCTGATTAGACTGACTATTTCTGACCATCACAGCACTCTTCTTCCCTATCAAGGAGGTGGACAAGGAAACTAGATAAAAAATATTAAAGAAGGGCAAAAAGGACAGAACACTGGCTATCAATTTTCCTTAGCAAAAGGAAGAACAAAGATGTGATGTATTGCTGTGATCAAGATGATCTGTTTTTGTAATTATTATAAATTAGAATAAAATATTATTAAATCAAGGATATTTCTTCACCAAAAGAAAACTTACTTCTATATGCAAACCTGCAGTATATTTTATGAATTAAGCAATTAAGCAGAAGTTCTGAAAATGAAGCTAACCAGACATACTAACTTAGAAAGAGAACCTGCATTCAAAAAGTGGGGGCAGTTGTAACAAATTTTCAAGTGTAAATTTTTTTGTTAAAGGTTGGGAAGATCCTTAATAACATATTCCTCATATTAATAGCTGGTATTTTTAAGATAGGGGCCTCTGATCTCTTGGACTGCCCTGAAACAGCACATCAAATGTGTGTTTATGTTTGCCAGCACGTTTCCAGTGAAAGGGTCCAAAGCTTTCGTCAGATTTTCAAAGGGTCTGTAATCCCAGTTTCCCCTACTCCCAAACAAACTTTTTAGACTCTAGATTATCCAACAATATAGCTATAATCGTAAATATATTAAATTAGAATTCAGAGAGAACTGTGAGTATTTTAAAGGTAGTTATATATTACTACTTATCATAACCTATCTATAAAATGCTGATTTTACTTTATCAGCATTTAAAAGGGGCAGACAATTCATGTAAATATAAAGAATGCCTAGTAGTTTTTATAAGGTTACCAAGAGTAAATATTGTCATCTAAATTATTATTTAAATGACTCTTGGGGGGAAATAGGAGACTATACAGAAATATGCAATGATGTTTTGAAATCTGCTTTTAAATTCAAAACTTAAATTAAAAATTTCTGTACAGTAAAACTGCTTATGTCTTTGGAAAAACAACCCCTTACATGTCTTCAACTGTACTGTATCTAAAAGAACAAAAATTACAGAGACTTAGCCCACTTAAACCATACTAAAAGCAGCAATTAAAGGCAAATGCATAGCTTTCACAATTAAATAATTAAGGTATGTGTCCTAAGTCAAAAATTTATAATAACATTTGTTAAAGCTAATTAATTTCCCAACTTTCATTAGTAATCATTATAACAAATCATTATGAAAATAAATCTACTGTGAAAAATCATCTGACAGCTTGTCCAAAATTCTAAACCTACTAAATACGTGTACTTTCAAAAGAAATTTGTAATATCTGACATTTGAGATACTTTAAGTTTTTTAGCCTTGTACAAACACTTGACTCCCTGACTAAATGAACTGACATCCAAGTATTGAGAAAATGTTCACACATAAAGCGGATTCTTTAAAGCTTCGCACCAGTAAAATCGACCTTTCTTTTCAGTTATTCAGATATATGTACTTAGCCATAAAAAAAGCACCTTACATCAGCTAAAGCACCATAAGTTGCTGATAATTTTTTAAAAATTAACTGGAATCGGCTGGGTGTGGTGGCTCACGCCTATAATCCTAGCACTCTGGGAGGCTGAGGCGGGAGGACTGCTCGAGGTCAGTAGTTCAAAATGAGCCTGAGCAAGACCGAGACCCTGTCTCTACTATAAATAGAAAGAAATTAATTGGCCAACTAATATATATATATATATATATATATATAAAAAATTAGCCAGGCATGGTGGTGCATGCTTGTAGTCCCAGCTACTCGGGAGGCTGAGGCAGTAGGATCGCTTGAGCCCAGGAGTTGCAGGTTGCTGTGAGCTAGGCTGACGCCATTGCACTCACTCTAGCCTGGGCAACAAAGCGAGACTCTGTCTCAAAAAAAAAAAAAAAAAAATTAACTGGAATGTTTTTTAAATTGGCTAACATTTTCAAGACAACTTAAGATACAACCAATAGAAAACTTCAAGTGACTTCTTTCAAATTCAGCATGTGTTATTCAATGAAGTAGTAAAAACCTAATTTATCAAATCATATCAAATAGTTATTCCAATTACAGCCATTCTTCAGTTGGTTCAATCTTCTAAAATGCTTATTTTCCTACTTAATATTAAAAATAAAGTAATGCTAGCTCCTGGGGCAATCTGCTTTTTAGCAATGCAAACTTTTTTTTTATTTGCATAGCAAAGTATGGCCATGATTCATCTCATTAAAAGGAACGTTTCCAAGAGAATTCTATGCTTAATGCTTTCACCAGCATTATAGTTTCTCAAGTATCCCACACAAAATTTTGTATATGCATAACAATTTTTAATGCTACTTTAAGATTTATCATTTTTCTCTGAATTACCTTACTCACCTCCAATAGCACTACTTTAAAAGCCTTATATGTGAACTATGATAATAAACAATTCCTTATATCTAGGACATAACAAATGTTTAAAAGAAAAAATTGAACACTAAATGCATACATGTAATGAAAAATATGTACCGATAGTACATTTGGCTTTAACATACAAAATTATCAGTGGCATTGTATGTGTTTTTCTTTTAAACACCTAAAAAGTAGATAAACTAATGAAAATGAATTTAAAGTGGGCTAGGACTTTATGAACAATATTCACTATACTGAATCCTTATATTTTTATGCTAAAGTTGTTTAATATAAATTTTGCTAAGAAAAAAGATAAAAAAAACCTTGTGCTCTTTTCTCATGCACTGAAACTTACCTCAAATAGAATCTTGTTATTTTAAATGTAAAAGAAAAAGAAACATTTTTCTATTCCATTATAAGGAATGTTGGCCACTATAAAGACAGTATAGCTACTTTGAGAACTTGTCTTTCTCATAATTTATAGAGATGATCCTTCAAGATTATCTTTTAATAGTAGATAATATCTAGCTACAAACATACATTATTTAAAATGGTTTCATAACACAGCTATCTATCATATACTGACATTTTGGTCAACATGGACCACATATATGATGGTGGTCCCAGGATTATAATGGAGCTGAAAAATTCCTATTGCCTAATGATGTCTTGATGATCTTGACCCTGAGTAGGCCTAGGCTATTGTGTGTGTTTCTGTATTAGCTTTTAATAAAAAAAAAAGTTTAAAAAGTAAAAAGATTAAAACAATTTAAAAACAGAAAAAAGCTTATAGAATAAGGATATAAAGAAAATATTTTTGTACTGCTGTACCATGTGTTTGTGTTTTAAGCCTAAGTGTTATAAGAGTGAAAAAGTTAAAGTTAAAAAGTTTACAAGTAAAGAACTAAGGTTAATTTACTATTGAAGAAAGACAAATTTTAAAAGTAAATTTAGCATAGCCTAAGTATAGCCTTTAGTATAGCCTCGTGTACAGTAATGTCCTAAGCCTTCATATGCACTCACCACTCACTCACTGACTGACTCAGCCAGAGCAACTTCCAGTCCTGCAAGCTCCTTTCATGGTAAGTGCTCTATACAGGTATATCATTTTTTTATCTTTTACACCATATTTTTACTGTACCTTTTAGATATACAAATACTTACCATTATGTTACGACTGCCTATAGTATTCAGTACAGTAACATGCTATATAGGTTTATAGTCTAGGAGCAATAGCCTATACCATATAGCCAGGTATACAGTAGGCTATACCATATAGGTTTATGTAAGTACACGCCATGATGTTCACACAATGCTGAAATGGCCTAACGACTCAGAATGTATGCCCATTGTTAAGCAATGTGTAACGTAGTTATGATCTCCAACAATGCCAAATAAAAGAGAAGTAGGACACAGAAATGCTTACCAAGACCCTACCAGCTTCCTCACTTGTCTCTTTTTTCTATCCTATCACGAAAGCACCACAGATTGAGATACAAGCTCAGTAAGGCAAAGCTACATGCTCGGTAGTCACATCTCTCTAACAATCAATGAAGAAATTCAAACTAATCCAGCTAATTCACTCCCTGAAAATACATAATAGGGACAGAGAAGATAATCAAGACTACATTCATCTAAATATTCCTTTTGTTTGGGCCTTTCCCTTGTTTCCATATAATCTGTTAGTGAAAACTCTACCAAAATGATTTATTTTAAAAAGCATCCACTAAACAGCAAAAGCTTTATATTTACTCTCCTTAAAGAGAATAAGGGATATTTACCTTACAAGTAAAATAGGTTAAGAGATCTTGGTAATAACTATTCTCTTTTCAGTAAGTTTTTAAAGGATGTGTGGTATATAGATTATAAAGGTGATGGCAAATGAAAAGAAGAGACTGCATGGTATTTTGACTTAAGGAACAAATAATAAAACAATAATCCTTCCAACAATTAAAAAGTAAAATATAAAACTATAAAATATAAAAGTAAAATATAAAACTTTTGCCCAAACAAAACTTAAAAATATAAAATTCTGTTCTTGTACAAAGAGAACATTATCCAAATTTTCTACTGAGTAGCCAAGAGAAATTTGATGAAAATGAAATATGATTATTTACTACATAAGTAATACTTTTTCTGGGGGGAAAATGTGTACTTACTTAGTAAGCTGCCCTTTATTCTTGTTGTTATCAACTCCATTGTAAGTCACAGCTGCCAGTTTTCTGCTTCTGTAGTTCTCATAGTGTACATTATTAGTAACATCTTTCAAGTCCTGCATATGTGTTCTGTTATAAATAAATAGCAAAAGTTTGTTTCTATTAAAAAGTCTTTGATGTAAATTGAAAATTTTACCAAAGCAAAAATTTGAGATTTAAAATGAGCAAAAGACTAAGGAAAGTGGCATTCATCTATCTTTATTTCCACTCAAAGCATACCAAAATGAACACCAAATTTAGGTTCCAAATGAGATGTTAAGAGCCCTAAATACCCGAAGCAGTTACTGAAGGATGACCTTTCTATAAGAGTATTCATCTTTATAGTATATATTTAATTTTACCAGAGAAGGGAGAATAGATTAGCTACTACTGAAGCTTATAAAACCTAAAGGAAATTTCTTTTATTTTAGCAATATTAGTAAGGTAATATCTGAGTTTTTACTAAGTTAGTACATAGGGAAACTTCAGGTCACATATCAAGTTGTTTTTAAACTGGAGAATTTTAATTTAAAGTAAATTTCTGATATTTCAAACTGTCCAGTGAATGTGGTATTTTGGTTAAACAAATTTTTGCTCACAGCATTTCTATCATATATAAATCAATACATGTGAGATGATTTCATCATTCTTTAATGAGATGCAGAAGACATCTTGAGCTGCTCCATGAATACCCTTTACCAACGCAGTGTTCTCGGGTATACATGGCGTGGCAGTACTCTGTATTGTTCAATACGCTCTTTTCTCATCATTCATTCTATCTTGAACTTCCTGCATCTGCCAAGTTCCATCTTTACCACCTTACCAAAACTCCCTTCTAGGAGACAAACATAAAGTTGTACTGTTTTTATTCTTCCTTATATCCAGAAATCTTTACTATTATTTCACAATCCAGCTTCTTGAAATACTCTCTCCCCCTTTGTGGGTAAAACGTGACTTTAAATTACTCTGATTCTTCTCCTACTATCTGACATTTCCTTGCAGTTCTCTGACAGTTTATTCTCCCTAGTCCTAAGTCTGGATTTTCCAAAAGTCTCACCTCCCTTTACACTCTGTCCCTTGATAAATTCTTCCTCTCTTATGGCCACAACAGTTACATGGAAAGCTCTACTACTCTCCACTTTAAGCAAGTCAGGCTGCTCCCTACTCCAAGCATACCTGGTCACTGAGATCAAACAGTTCATGCTAATCTGTTACTTTCTCCAAACAGTTCCACTACCATGGAAGTCTTCTTCCTATCCTTGAAGTTCAAGGCATTCCAATCATGACAATTTTCTTTTTTGTTGTCATTAATTTTTTTGGTATAGTACATATCACAGGTGACATCATACTTCTTCAACTATACTGCAAGCTCCCCTTTGCAAGGAATATGTCATTACCTTTTGTACCCCAACTACGGATAGTAGATAATAGAAACATTTAAAAAAATGATAACTAAAGACTAAAGCTCACATATGATAAACACTGTTGACTTTCTGGAATAAATTATTATTACCAGTTTCTCTGAGTAGAAAACAATAAAAACAAATACCTGTACCAATATAAAACAATTTTTTGTAATTTTAATTATATATCACATATCATCACTACAGCATTGAAAAACAATTAAAGGAGCTTAGGAAGGGTATTTAGAAGATGGAATACAAAATGTATAAAACAAAAATAAGGTGAACTTATTAACTATTAATCTACTTTTGTTAGTGTCATCTAATATTTTAGATAATGAATTATTTTCCCTTTCACTAAAATAATCCTCTGACTACCTAATTATGTTTTTCAGGATACAGAAATCTTTGTATCCATTTAATTGAATATGTTTTATCCTTTTAAGATTCAATCCACTCCCCCATTCTTAAAATAATTCAATAATCAGCAATACAGTTTTCCCCAGTTTCAGGAATTTGTCTCTCCCATTTCCCATTGCTGATATCATAGCTTTCTCTTCTCTCCTTTTGTTTTCCTTCCCTATTTGATTTCTGCATCACCTATCCCCACACCCTGAAAATATCTGTATAATTTTCTTCCTTTCCATTGTCCTTCTTGTTTTGCCTACAGCAGCCAACAAAATGACACTTATCTAAACTTGTCTTTCTCAGAAGCAACCACCTATTCCTAACTTTGCAATGGAAGATTTCAATTACTTGGGATTTACAGACATCTGTAATATATTTGTATGGACATTTCCTTCCTTCAAGTATGTATTAAATATCCACTAGGTGCCTTTGTCTTAAAGATATGAGCTATATTAAATATACATCTTTCTCATATAACTTTAGAATTTTTATGCATGAATGTCTTGCTGCTTTGCAGTATTAAATCTTTCTGTGGGCATGGTCAATTTGCTCTCCTTTTATACCAGGAGTCCCCTTCACCAGCTGCCAGGCTATGTACCTTCAAACACTCAAAATAGTCTCTGGCTCAGTAACTGGCCTTCCCATCTATAGTGCTGTAGGTATGTAGGCAATTACTGATTGTATATTTTTAAAATACACACAAAAAGTTATAGAATACCACTGTGTCAATTACTGGGCAAGTACCACAGAAGATTTAAAAACCAGAGGGATATCTTCTGATGCTAAGCACTAAAAATAAAACAAAACCAAAACAGAGGGAATGTCATGGTAATTAATATCTAGTAAACATTCTCTACATATATACTGTCATAACAGTTGTATTATTAGTTCTTTTGAAGTCACACCTTATGAATGGGAGAGAAAGGGAACAGTTTGTAATAGAACCTGAAATGTTGTATTCTCAAAATCCCATAGGATGACCCTCTCATACCATTTGCTCTTCTCTCACTATGTGAGGTCTGACAACTCCAACTGCTCAATCAGCCCTGTCACGTACTTCCTACCAAAAACACCTGGTCTTGTGTTCCTTTGGAAAAAGATCAGTTATATGCCAATTTCTTTGATTTCAAAATTCATTCTCATCTCCAGTGTATCCCATGAGGTAGCAGTTTGATTCTTAAATTTTCCCACTCTCTCATGACAATGACCTTATTATGCCATGATTTCCGATTATCATCCATATGTTATGTTATTTACTGCTACATAGCTAAAGAAATTCCTATGTATTTGGGAAGTGGGGATTAGTAAGAAAATGAATAGACAGCAACTTAACACAGACACCTAAAGCTAGAGGTTGAAGAGAGTATGTGGTGAGGGCGTAGAGAAATAAGATGAGGGAGGAGAATCGGGAAGAGGAGATAAGATAGGAAGAGGAAGGAATATATGTTAACATGAAAACACTGAGGTATACTTTGATCCCCCCTTCCTATTCCTTACCTACTATGTCTCTAGTCCTACTAAACTTTTTCTTCATGATTTCCTCTCTGCTGCTGCTTTCCTAATTCAAGACTTGGTCCGCTAATCAGGATGATCTCAATGTCCTGCTCCCATAGGCTTTCCTTCTCTTTCAGCAGGTGTGTAAGGCACAATTTAGATATGTTTTCTTGCCTGGTAGGAAGATTGGTTTTGTTTGCTGTGTTCTAGTACATAAAAAAATGCCCTACTCACCAGCTACCAGGCTGTGCACCTTTTAACATTCAAGTCTAGCTTTTGACTCAAAAACTAGTCTTCCCTTCTAGAGTTTTCCCAAGCTTTTCACATTAAGCAAAAACACAACAGCCTTTTCTATTCCACTTTCATAGTTATTTCAGTATTAAACCTCAACACAAAAGATAATGATAAAGAGACTAATTTTCTTACGTATCTCTAGCCACCCAAATTATTCTGTATTTTTCCAAATGACTTCAAAATGTTGGAGAAAAAAATCTAAGTTGTCTCCATGCGGTGCTTACCTTAATTGCTAGAATGAAATTAACAATGTAAATTAGCTACATTCAAAGAAGGCAAAAAGTAAATCTGTCCAACTTTAACTTTATCTATGGAAAGAAAAAACTTATGCCATTTTCATCATTGTTCACACTTACCTTATCAACATATTTCTTAGAATTGTAAAATCACAATGTTCACCATTTTCAACTGTAAGAAAAACAAACAGATTACATATATTATTTCCGCTAAACCCAGTCTTTTCAAAGGAAATTTCACAGAAACTTGGAGGGTAAAAACATTGAGACGATATGGAAAACAGCTTAGATCAATTTTTCATTAAGGTTTAACATTAACATTGTACTCAATTTAAAGGCATGACAGACAAGTGTACTATAACATTACTTTATTGTAGTTTAAGCCTCATAGATAGATATATAAACCTAACAAGTAATCTGGAAACAAACAACTTTGAAATTTTGAAAGGGGAAATACTGGTAGATGATATAATTTAGACTATTATAATAAAATACACTTTAAAAATTTAGTGGTGTGGGTGAGGACAGAACTACTTCAAGAAAAACCTCCGTAAGGTAACTAAAATGAAAAGGTGAAATGTAAGATTCTTTATTTTTAAAAAATGTATCACTGATAGGAACACTACTTGGGGGTAGGAGCGGGGCTGCAAACTAGTATTTTCTCCAGTGTGTATTTTAAAGTGGTGTATGAGTTCTAAAGCCTCAGCTCAGCAACTGAAGGTTTGTTGCCTGGGCATGACAGAGAACTGAGAATGAGGTACTGGGTCACTGGTGGGAAAAATCACCCCAAAATTACATAACTGTTCAAAAAAACATCAATAAATAGAAAAAACAATCATGACTTAATCTTAGTTACAATTTACTATAATAAAGATGGTTAAATCTCACATTAAACCAATATAATGAACACAAATTTGAGGAAAATACTTCTGTGCCCAAAGGAATTCTGAAGTTTGATGTTTTAAGATTTTATTGGTATTTAAAAATCCTTACAAAACTAAACAGGAACTCTTAATAAAGAAATTTTTTTACTCTAAAGATGTGATGTCAAAAAAGGTGATGTTTGCCCTGAGAAAAGGAGAATGTAAATGTTTTAACTGGGCTTATAAATGTTTTCAATCTTTCCTGAAGGCCCCTGACACATCTGAGACTCAGATAAGAGTGATGGGCCTTGTCTCCAAAATGTCCAATTTCAGAAGGTTTACCAGATCCCTCGGAAGCAAACTTTGGATCCTGGGTAAAGAACTCCTGAATTATAAGCATGTATTCAAACAAGAAAATAAAAATAGACTTACTGATGGGGTGGGGATGGGAAGGCGGGGCAGGTGAAGTGTCCCTTATTTGAAGCGCTTGGGACCAGAAGTGTTTTGCTTTTTTTTTTTTTGGATTTGGGGATATTTGCGTTATACTTACTGGTTGAGCATCCCTAATCCAAAAATCCTAATTAGCATTTCCTTTAAACATCATGTAGACATTTAAGAAGTTTCAGATTTTGGAACATCTCAACATTTCAATTTTCTGATTAGGGGATGCTCAACCTGTATTACAATTTTAGGATTTAACATATACTTGCCTGACCTAGTAGGATACAAGATCTGAAAAATAGGAATATACTGACAAGGAAAATGAGACTAAAAGAAACTGAGATCAGAACTATCCTTGAAAATCCAGAATATATCAATGTAGTTTTCATTATTATACTACTTATTATAAATACAATTTTTTTAATCACATCTGTAAGATCTTATGGAAACTCATTCACTGAAGAAAACCTTACCTTCAGCAACACCCCAAGGATACTGCCTTCCTCTGACCCTTTTCCCATTAACTTCAATGATAGTATTACTACCTACCACCGCAAGAGGTAAACGGTCCTATAAAACAAAGTATTCTTGTTCAAATACAACTCTGTAGCCTTCACAAATTCAAAAATAAAAAGTTATATTACTCAACAGATTAGCAAAAAAAACCTACTTTGATAGTTTCTGCATTCACTTTTAGAGGCCATTCAACAAATATTTAATAAATTACCACTACATGGTATTAACTACTAAGGTAAACAATAAGTAACATATTTTCTCTGAAAATTTAAGAATGCTAAGGAATATACTAGTCAAATTATTTGCTAAAAATTATTCCAAAAAACTGTCCTGTACTGGGGGAAAAAAAGAGTAAAAAATGTATGGCATTTAGAAGAAAAACAGTGAGGCTTATGACTAGTCTGCCTACCTGATTACAAACCAACTCTAACAGTACTGGAAGAAAGGCATAGTATATTTGCTAAGCTCCAACCTTGGAACTTCAGATCCAGGTGACTAGATTTGTATTCATCCTTACTAACTCAGAGTATAATCTTTCACAATTCTGTGGTTATCAGAAATACATAAGTACCTATTTTATAAAACTTCAGAAATTCTTCACTGGTCAGGTATAAGTATTTCATTATTCCAAGATATTTGCCCACATAATGCCATTATTGGGTACACTGTTTTTCAGTCCAGGGTACTTAGGAAACCACAATAAATTAAAATATAGAAAATGAAATTGGTGTATATTTTTGGTTGGCTTTTATTATTTTTAATTGATACATAATAACTTTGCATATTTATGGGGTACCACGTGATATTCTGATACCTGTATACAATGTGTAATGATCAAATGAGAGTAATTAGCATATCCATCACCTCAAACTTTTATCATTTCTTTGTGTTGGGAATATTCAAAATCTTCTCTTCTAACTATCTGAAAATACAGAATTATTAACTATAGCCACCCTACTTTGCAACAGAACTCTAGAACTTATTCTTCCTATCTAGCTGTAATTTTATAATCCGTATCGGTTGGCTTTCATAAAAAGCCAAAAAAAATATATTTTTATCTGGCTCTTAAAACAAAGATTAAAACATAACAGAATACATCCTTTCCCTTCTCCCAAGGGAAAGGGAGGAAAATTCTTACGGGAGGAAAATTATATAATACGAAGCCACTTAATTAAAAACTATTTGAGATAAGAATTGTGTTATTTATCATGCTATTCCATAGGATGCCTTATTATATATGTATTAGCAAATCAACAAAGTTTACTGTAAAGTTGAACTCAACATTAAATAATCTCCCTATGCATTTGGTAAGCCAACACTGACATTTTTAGTCTTTCCTGTGGATATTATAGTATGCTTTCAGGCCCCATATCATTTTAGTGTATATATAAGGATGAACCTACCTTTATCTTTTTAACAAGCTTATTTTCTTCTTCATCATCTGTTTCTGGAAATTCATATATTTTAATTTTATGTTCTTGGATTTCTTTCATTATCTAAAATAGGAGAAGTAGTTAGTAAAAGAGCACCACATATAATTAGTACATTAGCCTTATTTTCATTATATGCTTTTGGATTCCTCTATCAGTCCTCAGTTCCAGATTTGTTACTGGTTTTCAGTGATGCAAAACTGTAATCTAAACTCAAAGTACTATGCTGGTCCTTTTTTTTTTAAACTATAAAATTTATATATAAATACCAAAATCCAATTACTTAAAAAGTGTTAAAGTCATATGGTTATCATACCAAAAAAGTTCCAAAGTTGATGTAAAATTCCAGAAAGTGATTTCTTGAGTTGATTTCTACTAAAATGGCTTTACATCATTTATTTACAATGACTGAGATTCTCTGTTTAGATATAACTCACCAGTTGTCTTATTCAGTTGAATAAATAGGGCTTAAATTTATACTAAAATTTTTAGTACAATTTGGCAAGAGTAAAACTAAGTACAGCATTGGCCCCAGGAGAAAAATTTGCATACTGATCAGGAAATATCCTTGCATGTACATGTGCATACACACACATCAAGGAGCAACAAATATAAGATTAGGCAAGCTGGATACGCAGAGAGAAAACACACCCTAGAAATTAAGAAGGTCAAGAGTTAGTAAGGAGAATGCAGAAAACTTAAAGAAGATAACTTATTAATAACATCAAACTAAATTATCTTATCTAAAATCACTCCAAATTCTAACTAAAATACAAATATCTAAATAATTTTCAATTACCTATCCTATTTGAACCCATAACAAACCCACAGCTAATATACCTAGAACTAGCTTCCCTGCCTTTACTTATGTTTTGGCCCAACTCTCATGGCAGGGGTCCACAGCAATGGTAAAGGGACTCTAAACAAAATGAGTTACATGGTTACCATACTAGATAGAAGTAAACAGAAGTAAAAATTGTCACTGGAAAAAACAGAACTACACATCTTTCATGATTAGAGTATGTACCTATACAGAAGCAAACATGAGAATAAATAATGAGGTGACAAATACATCAATGGAAGAGAAAAAGAAACAATAGTAGCCAGTTCTAAGAGAAGTGCTTCTAGTTAGAGGTTGTATGTTAAAATGACCCAACTGAGCATCTTCAAAAAAGACAACTATATAACCACTAGAATGTGAGCAATTTGAAAGTAGAGATCATTATGTATTCATTTTTTATTTCTAAGTTCTCAGAACAAATCCAAATCAAGACACATAATAAAAGAGAAATATATTACATTATTAGCATTTGAAACTTAGAAATAGCACATTATAAAATAATAATGGCAGTGAATAAAATGTAAAATAAATAGAAAAATAATAAATATATGAAAAACAATGTACTAAAACATTCTGAAAACTTATATGGATTTAACACAACTTCAAAGCAAATTTCAACAAGTTTTTATTTTTGTAACAGGCTTCAGGTATATTCTAAAATTCACATTGAAAAAGGTGAAAAAACAAAATATTTTGTTACAAAGGGGACTATAAGGACAGTAGGAAAGAATGAAGATCTATTTTAAAATATTATACAAAGTTTTTAAAAAAATATTAACTCTGGCCTAAAATATAGACTGCTAGAATAGGAGAAAATTTCCAAAAATTGTCACTACATTCCATAAAATGTAATATATAACAAATCAAACACAATAAAGTGAGGAAAATGTATCATTATTTAACTCCATATTATTAAGATAACTGGACATGAGTTTAGAAAAATAGCTTAGTGGTCTCTCATCTAGCTCAGTTGGTATAACATGCTACTCTTAATTTCATGGTCATAGGTTTTTAAAAAATGGCATAAACTACTATATATATATCACATAATGTACAATGAAAACAAAATAAAATATAAGGCACAAAAGAAAAAAAGGAAATATACTTCTTAAAATGAGAGAGAACTTAATACCCAGAATAAAAAGAACCCATATAGGGCAGGTATGGTGACTCACACCTGTAATACTAACATTTTGGGAGGCCGAGGCAGGAGGATAGCTTGAGGCTAGGAGTTAAGAGAGCAGCCTGGGTAACAGTGAGACCCAGTCTCTAAAAAATTTAAAAATTAGCCAGGCATGGTGGCACGTGCCTGTAGTCCCAGCTACACGTGCCTATAGTCCCAGCTACTCAAGAGGCTGAGGCAGGAGGATTGCTTGAGCCTAGGAGTTTGAGGTTACTGTGAACTATGAAGAAGCTACTGCACTCTAGTCTGGGCAATGGAGTAAGACCCTGTCTCAAAAAAACAAGCAAACAAAATAATCTCATATAAGCATATATAGGCAATACTAAGTTCTTTTGCTCAAAAATATTTGAACAGGATGTTCACAAAAGAAATTTTAAAAAAAGTGCCTGCTTTAAAAAATGTTCAGCCTTTCTGGAAAATAAAATTAAAAGCTAAAGAAATAATTAGGTACCTCTTCATTCCAAAAGTTTTTAAAATAAAAATGACCATTCTAGCAAAGTTATAGTGAAACAGATATACCAAAATAAAAGAAATTTGATTGTTTTTTTCGAGATAGCACCATGACAAAATGCACAGGGGTGGGGAGGAGGGAATAAAGAGCCGTAAAAATAATCATACCCATTGAAAGAATAATCCTATTCCTGGAAATTCATCCTAAGAAAATAATTCTAAAGGGTGTAGGGGGAGGGGGTGGCATATAAAGAAAACATTTAAAATAGCTTTATTTAAAAATTGACAAAAGATAAAGGTGCTATAATAATGGACAAGAGTTTTGAGTAGAAAACTAAGGCAGAAGATTATTTTCAAGAGTTACTTTTAATACAATATAAATGACAACACAATAAAGTAGCAAACGAAATGGATTGCAACACATTATACTAAAAATAATAAAAACTGCATGTTATGTAAATGGTATGAGAAACCCAAGTTAACCTCATCTGCTCACCTGTTTTTTAAACTGTTGGCATTCCTCTGGTGTGAGCGTGTCTGCTTTGGCAATAAGTGGGATGATATTCACTTTTTCATGCAAACGCTTCATAAACTCAATATCCAATGGTTTAAGTCTGAAATACACAGTATTTAATATGATCAATTTGGAATACATTCTTCACATTCCAAATGCTAAATTAAATACAGTGGAACCAGTTTAGTTACTTATCAGAAACACTCTGAAGATGTACTGGGCCAGCTAGCAGGTAGAACAGGACCTCATGAAGCACTGGAGTGATTAAGGCGGCTTTGGCTCCTGTCCTTGAAAACCCCGTCATAGGGTTTGGGCCCTAATGAGGAACTGGAAAAACCAGAAAGGCTCCTAATAGAATTTCCTAGAATTGTCTCTTTATTTGTTACTCAAAATATGTAAGGTTTTTATTGAAAATGAAAACTGGTAGTCCTTTTTCAACTCCACATTCAGTTCTTACTGCCAACTGTTTTCTCAGACAAGATGCTCAAAAATGAATCTTCTACAACATCTCTTTTGAGCACTACTTCTGGTTGCTGCCTCCACTTTGCATCCATACTACTTCAAGAAGGTCACCAAATACTTTACCTTATCATTCATCTGTATCTTTAGTACCTAGCACAATGTCTAACACTTGAGAAGCTGTTCAAATATTACCATTACTAATTTGCCTATTTATTATATAGTATCTTATATCACTTGCTCACAAGCTCTTCTCCCTTCAGATACTTTTTAGGATCCTCTTTGCAAGTTAGACTTTTAAGAGGGACATTCCTCAGATGTCTCTAATTAGGCCCTCTTCTCTTCTTATGATTATCATCACTACAATGGATTTCCATTATCTTCCATGGGCCAATGACTGCTAAATCTTCATAGCCAGCCCAGATCTTAAGTTCCAGATTTGTGTTTATCCCGTGGATATGCCACCTGCACATACCATGAGCTCCTTAAAATCAAAAGCTCACCTGAACCCCTGTGTTACCTCTTCTTCTATGCTTCCTATCTCAGTGAGTAGTACTACAATCTACCCAAATACTCAAGCACGAAACCTAGGAGTCAGTCCTCCCTCCTCTAATCCTCTTCTAAAGCTTCATCAAGACCTGATGAATAAATACACTTATATATTTTTCTCAATTTCCATTACTTTAGTTCAGGCCACCGAAACTTTTGGAATGGATAACTACATGTGGCTATCTGGTTTCCATCCAAACCATCCACATGAGAGCCACAGTGGTCTTTCTAAATCCAAATTTGATTGAGTCATTCCCTGACTAAAAACCTTACTAAAGGCCAGATTCCTTAGCTAGTGTGGCTTACAAAGCTTGTGAAGACATGGATTCTCCAGTTGGCCTCATCTTTTAGCATTCCTGGACTTTCTTTTGCCACCTGTTACTTCTGATGTGCCAACCTTTTGAACTTCTCACAAATCCTTAAAAGCACCATACTTTGACCTCTGATCAGCACCCAGTGTGGTATCTAACACTTGGTATCTAACACTTGAGATGGTGTGTTTGTTGACAAAAAAAGTAAGCTGCTGTGATTTTCCTCATGTCCTTTAGTAATTCTAAATGATAACCAAAGGAAGGGAAGTTCTCACATCTAGAATATACAGGAAACTAAAAATTAATGTTCCACAAGAATAAATAAAGATAATGAAAATATTGTGCATAGGAATTTCTAAAGTGGTATTTCTTAACTTCCATGAGAAAAATGGAATAAAGGTCTAATTGTATTATTCATTTTATTGACCATAATTAAATTAACTAACATTTTTAAATAAAGGGAAATAAATATATATTTTAAATATATAAATAAATATATATTTTAAATGGGGGGTATTGAGACCCAGAGACTAATGAGGTATTCTTTTTTATTTACAAAGAATACTATACCCCCCTGTGGTAGTGAGACTGACAAGAAGAAAGACAGAGCTAAGGAGGGAGGAAAGCAAATACGGAGAATTAAGACAGTTGCTTCCTATTCTAATTCTCCTCATCTTGAGTCCCTTGAAATTTGATATTGGCATTCAGAGAATAGGACATACGATGGAAAAGAGTGTGTGGACAGAATAACACTACACTATCTATATTACCTGTAAACAGTGCCCTTACCGTCACTAGTGCTAAGTGAAAGAATTTATCAGTCTTTGAAAAAATTGTTTTACTTCTTTACTTCAACCAACATACAACACTAAATATAAAAGCCATGGACAATTCAATCAATCTCAGATTTCTAAATTTTTATGGTTCACTTTCCAGTTTATACTCATGACAAATTTAAATTGCTACTGCGTCATTAAGCCATTACATCATAGGCTTATACAAAGATATAAGCCTGCTTGAGCCAGTGACAGAAAAGCAGAGTTCAGTCACTCTAAAATTTTAATAAATCATGAGCATTTAATACAAAATATTAAAGTAAAAATCTAAGATTTTACATTTAAAAGTAAAACAATATGTGCTGAATATAATATTGCAACTTTTAAAGAGAAAGACATTTAAAAATAACAACCATAATAAGGAAATTCAGGAAGTCAACTTTTTAAATATAAAACAAAAGAGCCAAAGAACATTTATATCAGTTTAAAAATTAAACTTTAGAAAAAAACATAAAACCTTGTAGAAGTACTGATAAAAGCCTTCTGCCCTCTTAAATTAGTATACAAATTTCAGAAGCCCACAAAATGTCAACAACAGAAAACATTTAGTTCAAATACAGATTACATTCTGGTTGAAATTTTTCCTGTGTCCATTTAGTTTTATATCACTTCTTTTCATCAACAAACTTAGTTTTTAAATCTTGTTTTTAAACAGTAGAAAGTCCTTTATAGAGTTTCTAGATGATAAATCCACATTAGATGGAAAAGACTATTTAACCTCAAAGTCTACAGCATAATAAATTACTACAAGGCAAATGACAAATATTTATTTTATATATGTATGCATGTACGTATTTCTAAGGGAAAAAATTCTCTTTATAAAACTTACTGAATGACATTGATTTTTTTAAAGTTGCAAACAATACTAAAAGGATGAAACACCATTTTAAAATTCAAATTCCAAATCAGTTTTTAATTTTAACAGCAATTACAAAACAGTGAACAACGCAAATGAAGCCATAATGGCTGAAATAATAAATTAGCTCTGCATCCATTGATGCTACTTGGTAGGATGAAGTAGAAGACTGAAAATACACTGTTGGATCAATTTATAATTGGATCATAAACCAGGTTCTAAAAACAAGCTCCCCCTAAAAAGGTAATCAAGAGACTACCCAGATGAGATAGAAATGCCCTCATTCATTCATTCATTAGATTGCATGGAATTTCAGTAGCAGTGACCAGGGGATTTGGAACTCTATGTTGTAAAATTCAGTGTCACATTCTTTCACTTAATCCATAGTATTACATACCAGTGGGCAAAACTTTGTACCATTTCTAAAAACAGTTAAGCTGAGAAGCTGTTCAAAAAGCACATTTTTATATATAGAAAATAAAAATTTTAAACTCTCATTCCATGTGACAAATAAATGGCTGCAAGCCACTACACATCATTTGAATCATATAAAATTTTTTCTTTAAAAAAACGTCTATTTCCCATGCAATTTTAAGAAATATAATTTTCCCCAGGAGAGAAAGGAGGAATGTGATTTCATGAGAATTACTAAAACTTGGAGAGAGCCCAAAAGATCTAAAATAATAAAACTGGTTATAAGCTGACACATTTCTATTGACTTAACTGCAGATTAAGATTTCACTCTGCTGGCTTCCAGTAAAAAAATCCTAACAAGTTAAACCAGAATGATAAAAAAATACAAATTCAAAAGAAGCTACACAAGTACTCTTAAAAGGTTATACAATGTGTTATATTTTTGAGATTACTTTTTTTGAGCCTTTTAAGTAGGTGAGTCAATTTAGTGATTTAAACATGTAAACTTCTGAAAACACTGTAGAATAATATTAGACATAAAAGAAGAAACTGGAAATCAAGAAGGGAGAAGTGGGGAGGGGCAAAAACCTAGCTAATGGATACAATGAACACTATTCTTCCTATTCAGGTGATGGGCACACTAATAGCCCTGACTTAAGCATTATAAAACTATCTATGTAACAAAAACATTCATTACTTTTTTAATATTTTGAAATTAAAAAAAAAGAAAAAATAAATGAAAGCAGCATCTTCACCACTCCAATCTGACAGTATAAAAATAGTAACTATATAATTAAGGCTCCCTGAGCTGTCAAGAAAGAGATAACAAGCATCAGCCTATCTAGGAAAAAGATGGAAAGAGAAGCTGAAAATAGAAGCGAAAGGTACACTTATAAAGGAATTGGTTAACATTATCACAACCTGGGTGTTACATGACTTAATGCTATTTAGTCTGATGCTACATAATAATCCAGTTCCTTTTGGTGGACAGATAGTGGAGTTACCCTCATCAGATGGCTGAATTATGTTGAGTCATTTACTCAAAGAAAAAGACTGGAGAAGAGTAATTAGAAACATTTATAATTGACAATGACACACATATTTACTCAAAATGACAGAGGAAGTACAAAGAACAACAACAAAAAAGAGTACAGGCTATAACTGCTAACAAACAGAATATGAACAGATGAATGTCTACACTTAAGTCTTACGTCCTAACAAGCAGGTTAGTATTGACTATATTATACCTAAACAATGTGACTTGATAGCTAAGGTAAAACAGAAGCCAAACAGATTTACTTAAGAAAGAAATGATACAAGAAAACATTGGCACTTCAGCATTTCTGACAACCAACTCCATTATACTTACAATAAATACCATCTTTGGAGTTTCTTAGAACATATCTAAACCTAACTGTCATGACTGCTTCTCCTCATTTGGTAGTTTAATTAGTGGCAGAATGGTCAAAATGAAAGCGAAATTAGACAAATTGAGATCTCAAACCATGGTGGAAACATTGTTCCTTTCCATGAATCAGGTAAAATCATTATGAATGAGGATCAAAGAGTAAAATCATTGTTAGCTTACCTAGGACTTGAAAAAGTTTTTCTAAGACATTTCTCTAACTGTAACACGAACTGTACAAAAGTAATTCATGTAACCAAAATATTTGTACCCCCCTAATATTCTGAAGTAACAAAACAAAACAAAATATATTTCTACATGGAATTTGCTACTTTATTATTAGGTACAGTTATATGTACTCTATAGACTTAAATACTACTAAAATATGCACACAAAGGTTAGTAATAGTAAACAACAAAAATGGTATCAGAAGCTTCAAGGTACTGACCCATGTCCAGAAGGAGCGATGAAGTACAAACAACACTGCACCCTGTTATCAGGCATCTGACGTCTGTTTACTCGAGATTCTGCATTTAGGTAGTCCTCAAATTTACTATCAATGTAGTCAATAACAGGCTGCCAGCTACAGAATGCAGATAAACAAAATAATTATTAATAACTTGCAATCTATATATGAATGAATAATTGATGACTGCTGAAGGACAATAATATTTTCAAATAGGCAAAACCAATCTACTAGCAGAAGACATCCAAATTATTCTATATACTGATTTAAAGACAGGTATAAATTATGTTGAATTATGATTATTTCAAAACTTTCCAAATAAAAACATTTAGTGTCAAAACACAGCTAAATTAAATATTAATATATTATTTGCACTAATAAATATATCAATGCTAAGATACATTACAATATGCAAACAATTATATTCACAGAGTTTTAAATTTCAAATGAAGCGATTACTTTAAACAATATAAAAACCTTGTGAGGAACTTATTGAGGAGTTCTAAGGGTTGACAGAAAATTACCTCAAAAATAATGTAGAACTCAAAAATATTTTTTATAAAATATTAAGATGATTACTTCAGACTAAAATTTCAGAGTTATTTTCTTCACTTATGACTTATGGAAAAACTGAAGGCCTAAAAATCAGGTTTAAATTAGGAAGTGACAGAAAATCATTTATACGAATGGGTAAAATTATAGTAAAGTGAAAAGTTTGAAGTTTCTTATCATGAGAGTTCTTATATCTAGCTATGTTGTTTTAAAAACAATTTTATGATAGGTGTTATCTCGAATTTATAGAAAAGAAAATTGGTTCAAAGAAGTTGTTAAGTGGCAAAGTTGGTATATGAACCCAAGTCATATCATTTAAAGTCCAGTGACTGTTGTCAAGATGATAAGTATTAAAATGTTACACAGGCCGGGCGCGGTGGCTCACGCCTGTAATCCTAGCTCTCTGGGAGGCCGAGGTGGGCGGATCGTTTGAGCTCAGGAGTTCGAGACCAGCCTGAGCAAGAGCGAGACCCCATCTCTACTATAAATAGAAAGAAATTAATTGGCCAAATAATATATATAGAAAAAATTAGCCGGGCATGGTGGCGCATGCCTGTAGTCCCAGCTACTTGGGAGGCTGAGGCGGCAGGATTGCTTGAGCCCAGGAGTTTGAGGTTGCTGTGAGCTAGACTGACGCCACGGCACTCACTCTAGCCTGGGCAATAAAGTGAGACTCTGTCTCAAAAAA
>VSMD01003034.1:0-16104 GCA_008750895.1 Mirza zaza | reverse complement strand
ATGGTGACATGTTGGTCGAAAGGACATGAAGGGCCGGGCACAGTGGCTCACGCCTGTAATCCTAGCACTCTGGGAGGCTGAGGCGGGCAGATTGCTCGAGGTCAGGAGTTCAAAACCAGCCTGAGCAAGAGTGAGACCCCATCTCTACTATAAATAGAAAGAAATTAATTGGCCAATTAATATATAGAGAAAAAATTAGCCAGGCATGGTGGCGCATGCCTGTAGTCCCAGCTACTCAGGAGGCTGAGGCAGAAGGATCGCTTGAGCCCAGGAGTTTGAGGTTGCTGTGAGCTAGGCTGATGCCACGGCACTCACTCTAGCCTGGGCAACAAAGCGAGACTCTGTCTCAGAAAAAAAAAAAAAAAAAAAGGACATGAAGTTTCAGTCAGACAGGAAGGATAAGTTCTTGAGATCTATTGCACAGCATGGTGATTATAGTTAGTAATAATGTATTATATGCTTGAAAATTACTAAGACAGTAGATTTCAAATGTTCTCACCACAAAAAAAATGGCAAGTATGTGAGGTGATGGATGTGTTAACTAGCTTGATTTAATCATTCTGCAATATATACATAATCAAAATAGCATATCATACCCCATAAACTATACAATAAAAATAAGAATATTTTTTAAAGAGTAATGCTGGGCTCAAATTATTGTAAGCTCTAAATTACAAATGACATTTTATTGGCAGACACGCTCTGAAAGTTATACAAAGCAATTTTGTTAAGTTTCATCTGCTTTCTTTTCTTCCTTAATATCTGTCAGTCTATAAAAGTGAGGAAAATTAGTAGTAGCACCTAAATTAACACAGATAGCTTGAATTTGAGTAGCAGCAAATGACGAGGCAGGGTATGTAGTACAGGTTTTTTATGCTTGGTATGGTTCAAGTAACAGAAGGGTGACAGATGTCAGTTCAACAAGGCCTTTCACTCTAACTAGTGTTCTGAAATACATGGCAATGCCTTATAACTCATTGTCATATCCAGATATATATATAAGCTATGTAGTTTGCTGTATGCATCAGTCTCCTTTACACAGTCCTTTACAAACCCATCCCTTACAGGAACAGAACAGTGACCTTTATCCTTTTGTTTTAAACAAGTTTGGTGCTCTTACACAGCATTGCTATTTTACCCTCTCCCTCACTTTGACATGCATTCGACTTAAAGGAGTGATTTTTCCATTATTAAGAATTATATATAAACTGATTTTTTTTTGTAGTGCAGATACTGTTAGTGAATTATGCATGGGTCTGCCAAGGAAGTTATAATTCTGTCATTCCAGATACATTGTTCAACCAGGAGACCTGGACTGATTTAAAAGTATGCCGTGATTGTAAACCACTTTGGGATCCTTTGGGATGAAACACAATGTACAATAATGTTATATCATATGAGAGCAGGTAGGAACAAGACTGACAGAACATATGAGGTGTTAATCATTTAATATCATTTCTAAATTATTCAAAGTGATTCCCAAGACAAATGTTATCTTCATTTTGACATCAAATCCATGTAGACTTGACAGGTAGAAAGCATACTGCTGCTTTATATTTTCCCTGCCTTTTTTCTTCAGATTCATAAGTCAATAATAAGTTGGCTTGCTTCTTTACAAAAGACAGAGTTGCATCAATAGATATCATCCATCAAATAAAACTTAGATCGTACCCCAGGGATACTGATTTTCCCCAGACACCCTTAAAATCCCCACAGTGGTCAACACACTGTTCTACCCTCTCCATCTTTTGCACCGACAGAAATTGCTTGCTTTCTTGAATTCAACAAAGATTTGGCTTTTTCTAAGGCAGCCCTCTGGGACATTCTGAAAGCTTTCTCAAGATTGTATCATTTATTTGTCTGCCACAAAGAAATGCAAGCAAAAAGCCAAGCTGTAAGTAACAGCTAGACATTACATGGCAAGCCCCTCTCCCCCTACGCTCAGGTCAGGGCCTGGCTGTTTGGTTCTCAACCACAGAATAAGTTATTGTTGCTCTTTGGCAGAACAAAGCAAACTGAGGAAAAGCGAAGCAACCCTTTTAGGGGAAAGAAAAGAAAGATCAGTAAAATTCAATAGTTGGCCTTCATCAGTTTGGAGAGCAGGCTTTTATCTTTCCTTTCAAGAATAAATATGGAAGTGCTCATCTTTTCCTTCAATCAAGCCAATGAAAATTTTCTTCATGTTGCTAATGAGAATTTTGAAGACATTTCCAAATGAATTTTGACATCGTCTTTATGATTAAAGGAAATACGTTTAAATGAAAGTTGGAAAGATTGCAGCAAAAATCATCAAAACAAAATTTAGCATTTCAGCTTAGGAGGCATCTTATGTTAGCGTATTAAAGGCTGTATTTTTAAAGTCCTGTTTATTATAAAAACTACCAGCTTCTGTGAAAAGGTTTATTTCAAAGACTCGGTGAGGCTTCAAAGAACATAGCACCCAGCACAACATAGGCAATCAATCTACTGAATGACTCAATGAATTAAGGACCCAAGATTTTAGTGTTTCAAGAATTCACTAAATGATACTTTGCTTCAAACGTGTATAAATCTGTATGTCTCTGCAAACTAATATACACTGGTGGCATATGTCTGTATAATTGATTTATATATGAACTGTTTATAATTCTATATCTCTCTTCAACTGCCTGTACTTCCAGGAAAGCTCCATTTCTTTGTCCATTTATCTTCCTTTTCAAAGGCCACTTCTTATGTTCTTCTTCCTTAACGTTTTACAGATTATATAGATTCTGTCTGTATGTATATATTTCTTGCTATACTATGAACCTTTTAAGAAAAGGGGAAATTTTATTTTGCTTTCTATCCTTAATACTTTTGCTCGAAAATAACAACCTACAGTTAACTCTACCATTCTGTATTCCAATTGTGCCCTTATAAGATTTGAACCTTTAGATTCAGCCATTCCAGAATGTCTTCATTATCTGAGTCAATACATACAAACAAGTTTGAATTGGTTTTCTGTTCCTTGCAATCCAAAGACTGCACACAAAATTGATATTGATATCTAGAAGAGCTCTATTGAAAAGTAATATATCCCAAAAGTGGAACTAGTTGATTATGATTGTAATATGGTACACTAATGATTCTCTTGCCTCCAGCTGGAAAATTGGCAAGCTCTATTTTGTAATAGCTTATTAAACTGTCCCTGTTGTATCCTAGGATTCAGACTTTGGGCCAACCAAAGTTTAAGGACTTGATATAAATACTTCAGGATATTGGATTTCATTGAGTACTGCTTTTGACCTTGAATAAGTGCCTATCAGGAAGTTAAAAGCTATGGTCCAAACTGGTGCATCTGAAAGTAGACAAGGAGACATTTTCTGCTTATGGCCAGCAATACAAAATGACAATCTTCCTAGATTGGCAGTGCTGTATTCTCTGCTCCAAGCTAAACTTAGTCTGAGTCCTAATGGGTGGGGTGCGCACCGTCTGAGGGATGGACATGCCTGAAGCTCTGACTCGGGTGGGGCAAAGACAATATATGTAACCTAAACATTTGTATCCCGGTAATATGCTGAAAGTTTTTTAAAAAATTTAAAAAAATAAACAGTACAAGTGAACTTCAGAGAACAGAATATATAACAGGAGAAAAGACTGGTACTGGTCCCCTAGCTCCCTATTTACAACCTTATCCTGTGCATTTCTTGTGTGACAAAGGGCACAATTACCTGCATTTTAAAGAATAGTCCATAGGGATTCTGCTGTGGGCAAGGGACAGACTAACTATATCTCCACCACACTCTAATATACTATTACTTGTAGAGTCCCAAAGAAAAAGCAAGATAGATGTCATTTAACTAAGGGTTGAGTCAGTGGGCAAAACTCCTGCATCTGTTGCTTAAAGACAGAAACTCTGAAGCACAGATTCAAGAACCATAACTCAAAAAGACATGTGTCTTTGGTTACCAGCCCATGAGGCTGACCAGATGCAAATTGGCCAAAAGCCAATTAAGGTTTTAAAAGGATTGGATTGATAGTCTGCCTGAAAATAAGCCAAAACAGTGGAAAGCAGTGCCAGAAGACAGAAAGACATTCTACTAGCGATGGTAGAATCTCTGAACTTCCCAATTAAATGAACTAACATATTCCTTTTTGTTGAAGTCTGTTTAATATGGGTTTCCATCACGTGTAACTAAGAGTCCTGACTAACACAAGACTGAAGGGAATGGGAAGGAAATTAAACTGTATTGAGAATTTATTATATGTCAGAAACTGGGCGAGGTGCTTTCCTACATTCTTATTTAATGTTCAAAATAACCCTGTGAAGAACATAATATCTTCCCCCATTTTGTTTAAGGAGAATTGAGGTTCAGAGACATAAGTACACAGTAAGTGCCCATAGTCACATTGGTAGTTAAGTGGTGGATTCAGGATTCAACCCAAGTCTGTTTGACGCTAAACCCATACAGTACTATTTCTTCTATACCACACTCCTCGATAAAATGGAGGTAATAACAATACTTGCCTCACAGGATTATTATAAATGCTTAGAATATGGTCTGGCACATAGTAAGTGCTAAGTAGTTAAACAAAATTCAAAAAAAATAGGCATACAATGGCTCAAGGGGTTCCTCCTTGACATGAGAATTTAACGCAATCTGTGAATGACATGCTGTTTGATCCTGGCAAATCCTATAATGTCTGATGGCCTCCATTATTTAAAAATCTATAATCAGAAGAGGATTGTATTCACTCACCAGCTTAAAAAAGATTAATTATAATTGCTGTAAACTTTTAAAATATAAAAGCCACCTGTAGTCAAAGTAGATTTAGTTGCCCTTTTTTCAGGAAGGCTAAAAAAACCTAAAAGATGTTTATTAGAAAAATCATTATTTGGACATTGTGATTCTTTTGGGGTCCCAAGCTGGGAATTTTTAGCATGCACACTATAAAATAAGAGTCATTAAATGCATGACTTTTGTAATGAGATTTCTCACTTTCTGTATAATATTACGAACATGACTTGAACTTACTGATAACTAGAATCTGCTTGAAAATCTAGGCAACATCAACTTGGCTTTACACAGTTTCAAGCTATAAAATAAATTATTCATAATAAGTTAATTATCATCTCAGTATACCATCACTCCTATTTTTTAATGATATTCAAAAGATTAAATACCCAGGAATTTAATCATAATTTGCATACACTAGTTTTGAAAATAAGTAACAGTCTCTTCTTGATCAATGCAAAATTACAAAATCCTCCAGATGAAAAATAACCTTGACTCGATAATACAGATAGAGAAAGAATTTCCCTATGAAAAAGCTAATGACCACCCCCAATTATTTGAGGCCTTTTTATAGTTTATTTTAATAAATTACCTCACATTCTGCTTTCCTAGGAAGAGAGGAAAAATTATATCTGTAATTCTGTGTAGTCTTTTGATTTTCAACACATGGAGGATTGGGCTTAAATAATTGCCTGAATTCATGCCTCTGCTCTCTTCCCTTGAATATATAGGTGCTTCCTCATCACTGAATCTCTTAGACACAAAACAGTGACTGATGTACAGTGTCCTCTCCAACTTACTAAGACTTGGATAGAGAAGAAACTATCAGGTCACCACAGCAATCATATTTCCTCTCAGGAGCCACTGAGAAACAGAATGGCTGAACAGCAAAAATTCAAGCATCTCTGTGTCCTCCAGTCTCCAAAGCAAGCCTTTGTGATAACCAATCTTCTACAAGTCAAGAGAAGCAGCAAGGACTAAGTATTAGCAAGTAGGAAACACAACATCCTTTCAACTTTGAAAATAAATAATATATTGAGATAAAAACTTTATGACTTCTCATACATGTGCCTTAGTAACAGGTTATAGTTTGCTCTTGTACATCTTCCTATGCAGAAAAAAAAATAACTGAAACATATGGAGAAATTACACAGAATTAAACCATTTTGTTTTGCAAGTATATTTATTCCTTGGTTGAACATGTTACAAAACACAGATAAGCATGGTTTTCATAATTTATCACTTAACCCTAGAAATGTGTTTAACTAAAACTTATTACAAATTCAAAGTACTGGTGTCTGAAAGACTCTTTTTAACATTTTCTTATAAACATTCTATACTTTATCACAGCACTGACACAAGATTCCATACTACTTCAAAAACAAAACATGTTTGCTATGATTCTAACCAAACAGTGTCTAGACATCAAAAGAAAAGTTTTTTTCTAATCTTTCCACCTTTTAAAATACTCAGAGAATTCACTGGAGAGGAAAGGAAGAAAACTAGATCAAAGTTTTAACATTTTTTAAAGCTACATGTTCCCATTTCTTGACAGATAAAGAGACAATAAATAAGATCTACATCCTGTGATCAGTATAAATGTAGAGGATTTGGTTTTACTATTTTTTTCTTGCTTGCCTTTAAAAAATAAATAGAGTTTGCTGATGATTTTATTATGTGCAGCACTTTAAGGTAAGCACAACAGAATTCTACTTTCCCAGTACATGGTGATGGTATGTTCTTGGTAAGTAAAATATGACATTGAATTAAAGAACTTACTCCTTTTTAGGAACTCAATTATAGTCTTCTTTGGTATTTTCCTGAATCAATTCCAATGGTACATTTTGAGTTAAATTCTTACATTCTCCCTTGACACAGAGGTAAAGAAAGATTTCTCTGCCCTCCTCTTTGATTTTCCTCTTCAACTGGGTTAAAATCCAACTGAGCATTTTTTAAACAGAAACAGCTATATATAAAGATAGTTGCTAGAATACCCAAATGTTGCCAAGTCCTCCTGCCTTCTGAGGCTATCCTCTTATTTAATATTCAGCTACAAATGAAACAAACACCCATTGCTCGTACAATGAGAAGTCTAGCATCCTCCCTAAAATCCAAGGATTCCTGGGGAGTAGAGGCACTGAATAGGTGAAATCTCACCCCAAAATATGTGCTCCACTGATTTCTCAGTCCACTTATCATCCTATGTCTTAAGCTGCTGACTGCTTACCTCCCTACTTTGAAGCCTTCCATCCCTTCACCTTCATATATAACACTCTTCCTCCCTGATGCCCCAAAGCGCCACTAATGCGTGCAGTGTGGAGGTCAAGGAAGGATTGCTGAATGAAACCAAGCCAAAATGAGATGTGGCATTTCAAAAATCAACCCGGAGAATGTCAAACCAGAAGCCCAAAAGTGGCAATGAAGACAGAGCGTAGCTCAAAACATGTAAGAGAGAAGGTCCCTGCCTTCAAGGATTATATATATCCAATCTATTGAGGCATTTCAAAACATACCTAAGCACAGCTGAAGCTCAAGCTGGAGTCTTTGTTATATACTTAATGTCTTTTCAGGTTGGTGGTTTTTCCTTTAATAAACCCAATGATCAGAGAGCTGTCAAAGTAAATATGAAGCCAGAGAGTAACCAGGTAGCTAGTGCCATGTTTCATAATTGGCCAGTTGATTGAAGACCTGTCTTGAGTATTTACTGGAGGAAATGACCAGATAGGGATACTGTTTTCCAAAGGTCTGACGAAGGGGAAGCTGTATGTTCCCACTATCTAGCAGGATGTCTAATATCTGCCAATCATTACGCATGAATCAGTTAAGGGAGATTGTTCAGCCAGTTCAGGACACCTGTGTGATGATATTCTACTTCCTTCAAACAGAATCCACTTGCTCTATAGGAAGCCGTTTCCAAATGAGTGCTTCTCTTTCATCTTCCTAATTTTATTTCTTGTTCCTTAAAACCAAATGAGTGCTTGCTAAATGAGTAAAATTTTCCAAAATACCCACTAAGCTGAGAATTCAAATAACCGCCAGTAAGAAAAGGACATCTTAACAGTGGACAGCAGAGATATGTAATCAGAGTTGGGAATGTAGGTATAGAAATAGGCAAGACTGTCAGAAAAGGCACCCTTGTAATCTACTTAGGTATTTCAGTGTTTGACCTTGAAGCAACTTCTGGCAAGTTGGATGGCATAATTACCTAGAATATCATAGTAGATAAATCCATTAGCCTGGTGACCCTCACTTGGCATTTTCAAAGAAATTTACGGCTAGTAGTGATAAGGTTGTGAACACTGAAAGTTGCCCGGCTGATGAAAATCCTGTTTGGAAAAAAAAAAAAAATCTAGGCAGATTTCATACAAAGGCTTCGCCAAACACAGCAAACACCCTTATTATTAAAATGCATAGTTTCTTAAAATGTGCATTAAGGTCAGAGGATATCACAGGCATTATAAACTCTATTCTACTTTTGAATTTTTTTTCCTGAGCAATGGTTTAAGACCTACTATGTGATGGCATTATTCTAGGCACGTGGGGAACACAAAAATGAGTAAAAGAGTCTCTCCTCTTTTATAACAGATAAGACAGGCAAATAACTAAAGCAGGGTAAGTAAGTGCTAAATAGAGATACAGGTGCTCTACTGGGAGAGCTCAGAGAAAGAAGTGATTGATTCTGATCAACAAGGATTAAGGGAGGCTTAATGGAGGTGACAATTGACTCATAGCAATCAAATTAAGTCACACCGTTTGTAGAATCAAACCAGAGTCCACATTCTTTAGCTAGATTATTATTATTATTCTCAATGGAAAACCTGTCCAGAGATTATCCCTCCTACAAGGGGAGAAATGTTATTGAAAAAACAAAAAAGCTTTCAGCCATGTCATCACAAATCACACAACCTAAAATGCTATCAGCAAGTAAAATCTGTTTCCATGGGAATTGCTACATGTTACAAAAGTATGACATATTTAATTCAAGAAGAATGATATGATGACTCTTAGTTATAGAAAAATAACATTTTGAACACTGCCTAAATTAGCAGGAGGACATAAATATTCCATCATTAGAAAGATGTACCACAGAGTAGAACAGGAGTAATTTGCTTGTCTCAAACATGACTGAGATACACTTTTCTCCAAGACTACCAATTATTTTGCTCTTATTCCATAACTACCTAGTAGCCTTTTGAATATTACTGTTATGCATCCTAATCCCAGAAAGAAAATATATTAAGGATAGCACCAATCTGTGAGCTCCTTGAGGACAGGGACTATATGCTAGTTAGCGTAGATCAATGTGTCAGTGTTGTATGATCCCTTAAATAAACTGACAAAACTGAAAATTCGCGAAATTGTCAAAATCACAATTTTAACTATCGGCAAAACAGAATCAATTCTTTTCATCTAACTCTTATACATCCTACCAGACTTGCACATTTATTTATCTCTTGTGTACTTATTTTCCAAAATAAAAGAAAGCCAGTGGAAAATTATGGAAGAATCCACCTAAAGCAATATGATATATACCATGGGTCTATGTTCTCAGTTGACCACAAGTATTTTATATTAGAATGAAGTGGAAGGTTAGATGGTCAAGAACCTATTTAAAATTGTAAACAAATCATATCAGGAATATTTTGATAATAAGCATGATGATACAGTGTAGAATATTTTTCCAGTATGTGTCAAAACTAGAGCACAAATGAATTTAGGGGAAGTGAATCTAATAAAAAATAATTACATGAGTATGCCTTGATTCAATTAAAATTATTTTGAAGTCTTTTGTGACTCAAATACTTAGAAATACTTCTTGTTTAGCAAAATTTTAATCTATTAATACATTTGAGAACTATTTATTAAACACGTACTCAATAGTAGCATTGGGTATACAGTGGTAATCAAGACAGGTCTTGTCTCTGTCCTTGTGAAGCCAGGGCCAACTTATCCATTAGGCACAGTAGACAGTGCCTCGCACCCACAATACTTTTTTAGGGGCTCACGAAAATGTTTTAACTTCTTTTAAGAATAAAAAAATGAATATAATCCAGGTTTGATTGTATTAGTGATTATACCAATGCAGTCATAAAATATAACTTTAATATTTTTTATGGAGGAAGGGAGCCACAGAGGCAAAAGTGGCTAGCACTCAGAAAAGTCACGATGCAGGCCATTTGGAGTTTACATTCCTTTTTGAAGTGTCTGGCAAATAATTAAATAAGATATGATACACTATAAAAAGTGCTGAAATAAGGTGAAATGCACTATGCTATGGGAATCCATCTTGAGGAGTCAGGGAAAGCTTCTCAAAAGCCTTAGCGGACACATGAAAGATGATAGGAGTAGGAGAGAAAATGCACTGCTCAAAGATCTGGTACACACAGATCTGAAAGAAAAGGACTTCGTGACAGGTGGGAACTATGCCAAGTACCTCTGTAGGCTTAGACAAGCGGTTCTCAACCCACGGTGATTTTACCTACCAGATGACATTTGGCAGTGTCTGAAGACATTTTCGGTTGTTGCAACAGGAACGGGATGCTATTGGCATCTATCTAGTGAGAAAAGGCCAGCGATGCTACTAAACATCCTACAATGTACAGAATAGCTGCCTATAACCAAAAATCATCCTGCCCAAAATGTCAGCAATGGCAAGGTTGAGAAACCCTGCTTTAGAGCATTAGAATTGGAGATTTTTAATTTTTAGTCTTTGCTATATTGATAGCCAGATACAGTATCTTGGTGCTTAAATTAACATTGCTTTGATTACTAGTGAGCTTGAATATTTAAATATATTTATAAGGTATTGTATTTCTTCTGTTAGTATGTTTTCTGTTTGTGTCCTCTGGAGCTATTTCAACTTTTTATTGATCTTTTGCTTAGTGACCTGGAAGAACTCTTTATATATTACAGATAGAAAACTTATGTGTCTTATTATGTTGTGAATATTTACCCCACTTTATCATTTTCCTTATTATTTTATTTTTCTTTCTGGGCAGTTTCTTTTTATGGAGTCAAGTCTATTTTTCCATCTTTCATGCTTCTGCCTTTATGTTAAAAAAGCCATTTTCAAGCCAAATTTCATGAACTGATTATTTTACTACAATGTGATAAACAGTATAGTAAAAAGATGTACCATACTGTTTGTATGTCTGGCCCATACCAACACAAAATGTGATATTTCTTGTACCTCAGCAAACCTGAGGCACAAAAAAGTGGTTGATTAAAATGAGCAGAAGGGGAAGGATTGATTTATTTTTATTGTCCTATGTAGGCCAAGTGCCTAGAAAAGTGCCTGCCACATAATAGGCTCCCAATTAGTATTTATCAAAGTTGAATGAATAAATAAATGATATTTAATTGGTCATATAATTGCAGTTTATATAATAGTATAAAATATTTATACTTCCAAACATTCTTTGTGGAATTGGATAATAAGTAGAAGAAATAAGAAGAAATCATATACTTTTGCAGTACTCCCAGTAATACTCTTTCAAAATAATGTCTCAATCAGGCCTAGTGCAGTGACTCACGCCTGTAATCCTAACACTCTGGGAGGCCGAGGCAGGAGGATCACTCAAGGTCAAGAGTTCGAAACCAGCCTGAGCAAGACAGAGCGAGACACTCGTCTCTACTAAAAATAGAAAGAAATTAATTGGCCAACTAAAAATATATAGAAAAAGTTAGCCAGGCATGGTGGTGCCTGCCTGTAGTCCCAGCTACTCGGGAGGCTGAGGCAGAAGGATCGCTTGAGCCCAGGAGTTCGAGGTTGCTGTGAGCTAGGCTGACGCCATAGCACTCTAGCCTGAGCAACAGAGTGAGACTCCATCTCAAAAATAATAATAATAATAATAATGTCTCAATCTAGAGCCTCTAGGCCTCAAAGTTATCCCAGGAGTATACATGACATCAAGATTAGTGCTGGTCCATATGACCTTGGAGACATATATGCATCTCCAGATCCTGCTCTCAATCCAAATTGACTTTTGTTTTTGTTTTGAAAAGATTATTCCTCCTTCCTCCAGCTACACACACACACAAAACACACAAATGCACATACAAATTTTAAGTAAAAAGTGAAAGTTCCTCTGGCCCTCATTCTAGTTCCCAGAGGTTTGATGTATCTTTCTATTTTTTAAAATATATTACTTACAAGCATGAATTTGCTCCAGATTGCTCAGGTGCAAGAAAGAAATTTTTTTTCTGTCTCATTTTCAAATCAGATCCCATTCCTAGCTGATAGGGCATTCACTATCAGTCATTATTGGAGCTTCCTCTTCCATCAGATACTATAGCAATCTCAGAGCTTACTAAATTACAGGAAATTGAGGAAGAAAGGGCTAATCCTTAATATCCAGCAGTCGCCATCATTACTGGTGTTTCTGGTACCCAACAATGCATTGAATTCTGGTTCTCTGCCTTCTGCAAGGTACTATATGCTCAGTATCACGTGTGGCAGAAAGCAGGATGACAAATCTTTCAGTAATGTTTTCCGTATGCCTCCAATGGCTATAGCATTTGCCCCAGGGGATCCTCACTGCTTCTATCAAGGCAAGGCTGTGGATCTTTTTGATCAGGCTCCAGCAAATACCTCTCCCAACAGGGGTACTGCTACCTTCCTGACCACAGTCTCAGGAAACCTCTTTCTCCCCAGCAGTAATCAGTTTGAGGGCAAATAAAAGACTCTATGCGCCCTTGCCCTGTAAGGCAACTCGAGACTTTACCAACAAATTCCTAGACAGGTGTTATTGTTTGTTCAAGAGTTGTTTTGGTTTGTGTATTTTTCCTCTAGGGATGTTCCTATTAAGGAATGAAAAGGAGAAGGAAGGAAGGAAGAAGAAAGGGGGGAATTGGAAAGAGGCAAGGGGAACAGGAAGGAAAAGGAAAGGAAAAGGGAGAAAGAATGAAAGGATGGAAGAAAATAACAGCTTTTAACTTTAACTACCCTTCCACCTCCCAACCCCATGAGAGAAACTGATTTCTAGACATGCACTGTCTTTGGGCCAAGCAAGATGGGTTTAGGACTCCAGGAGTAGTATTTAATTTGAGGAAGATCTTAGTCAAATAGCAACTTGAGATTTGGTTAGAGTGGATTTACACTTAAAATGACAACATCAAGTTACTGTATTATTGGAAAACCGTTACAAGTGAGAATGAAACAAAACACAGACTACTTTAGGAAGAGTATACTTTAGAATCCTTTGGCAATAAATAGAAAAAGTTATTTTATGATATCTTCACAAAGCCTTGCTTTTCTGAAACTACTCAGAGTTCCAGTCAACTTTAACATGAACTAAAATAATTTTCCAAGAATGTTCTTATACTAATTTTGCATCAAATTAATTGCTGTAGTTTCTCAACCCCAGAGTATCAGTAGTATGCTATGATCACTCTGCCATTTAGACTGCCAACTGTTGATTCATTTTACCAAAAGTTATAGTTAGAAAAGTTGTAGGAAATGTTCTGCCACCTTAAAGGAGAAAAAGCCACAGTTTCAGGGAACAGAATCGAGTACCTTGTTTACATTAGTTGTTCCATTATAAAGATTGCGTAAAAAAAATATTAAACATTAGATACATAAATAATTGGTCCCCATGTCTTCCATGGAACCAAAAGAATGTCACCAAACACACACGTGTGTGCTCACACATGTGTGCTCGCACGCGTGCTCTCTCTCTCTTCTCTCTCTCTCTCTCTCTCTCTCTCTCTCTCTCTCTTTTCTCTCTTACTCTCTTAAATATCTCTGAGGAAAAATACTTGCCATCACCCTATGCAATCACAACAACTTTCTTTTCTCTGTTTAGTGGTGGGACGACAGAAATAAGGAATGAGTTAAAGCTCAAAATGACCTCCTTGAGATCTATTCTTAAGGGCATTTCCTGACTCATAGGTGAGTAGCTCTGCCTGCCTGGTCTGTCACTAAACAGTTATAAGTTTTAGTAAGTAAAGTTAATTTTAGCAAAGAAATTCATCACTCTGAATCTTTGTCTCCTCATCTACAAAATGAGATAATAAACTCACCTATCTACATCTTATGGAAGCCTAAGATGAGATGATGTATGTAACAGTTATTCACAAAATATAAAGCTATGTTTTCATCTATTTAATATTCCTTTAGCCAGAAAGTATACTAGGTGTTCAAGATATCATAATGAATTCAACAAAGTCATTGTTCTCATGGGTCTTAAAATACAATGTATTCAGCAATCAAGAGACCTTTCAGTACCTAATATTATGGGGGTCACTGTACTAAGGGAAGAGGTTACGAAGACAAAAGACAGAGACCTTACCCTCAAGAAGCCCACAGTCTGAGCAAGAGGCATTCTCATAAACCAACGACTACAAAATAGCATAGTAAATGCCATGCCAGAGAAGAGCACAAAGGATGAATGGCTTAAAAGCATGTCTGTTCATTTCTAATGTACTCTGCCTGCAATCAGAAGACAGTGCCACCATGTCACCAGCATTGACTCGGGTATGTTCTTTTGAACACTCATGTTCCTCATATGTGTGGTTAGATGAGTAAGAAATTACCATACCTTGTACTCAATTATCCATTCTTTGATTAAAAAACAGAAATCTTTATTAAAATATGTTTAACTCCAACATTAAAGAATGAAGCAGACAGTCATCAGTGGCAAGTTTTTAAAAAGGCATTAACTTCTAAATATAACTTGTTATCTGAGGCCCCGCCCAGAAGATGGCGGATGAGAAACACCGCCAGACAGAGTGTCTCTGAAGAAAAGACAGATTCTAGCAGAAATTAGAAGAAAGAAGCAAGAAGACGAGCCTACATCAGATGAGGGTCGGCAGGAGGAGTACCTGAGACCACGGGAGACTCCACGGGAGGAGGTCGCGGAGGAGAACTGGAAGCTGGGACCCCCGGAGCAGCCCGGAGACCAGCGGGAAGGGTAGGTGGATCTGCCGTTTTCCCTCCCCTGCATCCCGGACTGCTGGTGGGCTCCCCAGCAAGCGGAGGGACCTGCGGACACCAGGCCAGCGACAACCGCCGCCAGTGAACGGTAAGCCAGTAGCAGACAAGGCGCCAGGCTCCCAACTCCCTCGGGGCACCTCCGTGTGCACAGACCCGAGCCGCGCGGCAGACGCCATATTGCCTCCTCCTCCCTTCCCCCACCCTACCCGCGGCTGCCCAGAGAGACAGAGAGACAATATAGCCACCAGCCGGAGGCACCTCCAGGGAACGGGACCTTCCCTTTTGGGGCCCTAGAGCTGACTAAGGGGAACTCAGACTGTGAGCTCTCTGCCCGCCAGCCCTCCCAGGTGCTGCTGGCACGGTGATCCCAGGAGAACGGGGCAGAGCCTGAGGTTGAGAGACATAGACCCAGCTTGGGCTCCCTGTGGGTGAATTGGGACAGGCACGCGTCTCCCTGGTGGGGACAAATTTTGAACTCTGGGACCCAGAGGTCAGACCTGCAGACCACATCCCGTGCACCGAGGCCTCGCATTGCCCAGGGCACCGAAGGGATATACATGAAAAGCCTGCTGAGGTGTGTGTGCCTTCAGGGGCAGATCAGCGTCCTAGAGGGCAACCCTCCCCCCAAAAGGAGGCCGTGTGCCCAGCCCAGGTGGCGTTCCTGCGCAAGGAACCTCCCCGCTGGCATCACAGCCAGGGGAGGCCTGGTGGCGTGTGGTCTGGCCTGCTGGCAGAGGCCCAGGAGTAGCCACGGACTTGGGGATGGTGGAAAGAGGCCAGGCCTGCTCCAGACTGCGGGTCTCAGACAGCCCCACCCCCACACGCAGACTCTCTGAGTGAGCGGGGCCATTCCAGCCCCTCCCTGTCAGCTTTGCATGGAAGCAGAGAACAGAACTTTGACGCCTGCTGACGACATTGGTGGTGCCTGAGGGTGGGCTTACCCAACTCAGCTCCACCCAGACTCTCTCCTAGACCAGCCCTCACTGAAGGGGAGAAAAGGACACACCTGGAAGTCCCAGGGCCCCACCCACCACCTGAGGCACTAGAGTTCTCTCTTCAGGAACAAGAGCTGATAACAGGACACAAAAACAACAGTGTAGCCTGTTCCTCCAAGCAAGCGCCACCTACTGACAGGGAGAGCATCCTGCACACCCTTTTCACGACACCTACTGACTCATTATACAGGGAGTGGTCGAATCTCACCCACAGACACCACCTACCGGCTCAGAAACTAAACAAGGTGTGTGAATACCCAAACAAAAACCTAAAGTAAAGAAACAAAAACTGATCGACATGGGAAGAAATCAGCGAAGGAACTCAGGAAATATGAAGAACCAATCGGAAAACACACCCCCAAAGAGGAGCCCCAGCCCCCTAGAAACGGACACCAACCAAAATCAGGCAACCAAAATGACA